>KQ997936.1:311125-386473 GCA_001598015.1 Dorcoceras hygrometricum | reverse complement strand
GTGTGTTCTTCAACTGCTGAGCTGATATTTATAGGCTTCGATTGCAACGGTCATATTAATTCTTCAAAGGAAATGAATCCCGTTTGAATTACTGCCAAAACACCGTAATTTAGCGAAGTGTGTCTTCTTCAACACCGCTGCTGATATTTATAGGCTTCGACTGCAACGGTCATATTAATTCTCCAAAGGAAAATGAATCCCGTTTGAATTACTGCCAAAATCGTACACCGTAATTCCTGCTCCACTGCAAGGTAAATTGCTCATCCACAGAGCCAATTTGTCTTCTTTCCATTTTTGTGCAAGTATGGAGAAACGGCCTCTGTACACTGTACTATTTACCCAAAATAGTACCTAACTTGTCTCCTTCATTCCAGGCAACTGTACGATCCAACAAATCTTTTCCTTATGAGCAAACGATCGTATTTGAATCACTTGAGCTTGCGCCTGAAATTACTTTGGTAACCAGCACTTACATCCATCGTCGTTGTCAAAGAACTTCGACTGGAATAACGCTTGGAAGAATTCACCTGCTGATATGCATATGCGTTTTTCCATCTGCTGATTCCTTAAGCGATAAAACGATATCGTGTCAACTTATTTAAGTGACGCCGTTTTGCTATCTTTGTAAAGCATATGCTGGTTAACATCATGTAGCTAACTGCTGAAATAATACTTCTGCTGAAATCTCTAAGGAACGCTTCTGCTGAATTGATCAAAACGCTGTCGTTCCAACTTAACCAAACGCTGTCGTTTCGCAATCTTCAACAAATATACTTAACCAACTGCTGAACTCTTCAAGAAAGCTTCTGCTGATTACTTCATCTGCTGATACGAAACTGTGCACTCCACGACGTCGTTCCAACTTATCAAAACGCTGTCGTTTAGTACTTCTTAGCAAAACACGCTGAAACTCAAATCGGTACTCGCTGGTCGAGACAACAACATCTGCTGATTGCTCTTGAAGAATCTATCTGCGGAATCTCTTTGAAAACGAATCAACCGCTGAAAGCATACCAACTGCTGAAATACTATTTGAATACCCCAACTGCTGAAATCGCTACTGTAGATAATTATACTCCTGCGACAACCGATTGTCCAATAGCAACTTGTCTTATTTTTGTTATCACCAAAACTTATAAATTTTATCCTAACAATGGCAGAAGATGTCAGTTCAGGTAACAATGTCCGTGTCTTAGCAGGAATGGCTCAGCTGTTAGAGTAGCTAGTAGAACAATCGAGTCCAGAAAATGTCCAATCATCTGGTTTAGGGTCTAGCAGAGAGGATTATCAGGAGCGATTTTGTAACGACCTGGATTTTCTAAACAAGAATATAGAAGTTTGGGGTTCGATTTGGAAGGCATAAAAATTTCAAATCTTGCTTAAAGAACAAATCACTACGATTTTGGGCTAAAATGCAATTATCACAAAACATATACAATAAACTAGAAAAAATATTTGAACAAATAAAGGCGCGGAACTAAAAACAGATCTGGTTAAGGGATAAACAAAACTGTATACATCATGAAGCAATGATTCTGGTACAGATTTCAACAAAATAAAGAAACTAGAAATCTGCCGTATTACAAAACTATAACTAGAGTTTTGTACATCAAATCTAAAAAGGACAACGGAAACACATGTCCACAATAAACACATCTTCCCGATCAGCTCTTCACCATCCAACTCCTACTGCATATCACCTGCACTCAAGAAAACTAGTGAGCCTAGGAGCTCAGCAGGTAACATCTGGAATATCGAAAACGTAAAACATATGCAAACGATATCTGTTAAATTACTGGAATCTGAATCCTAATATCTTAAGAATATGTAAGCTTAATAACATGAACAATGAAATGTGAATAAAATGAAAGCATAATCATATACGTTCTGAAATCATTTTCTTTTAGCTTGGTGATTAAAATCACACTGAGCTCTATTCTTTATTTTCTGGTAATTATGGCTAAGCACCTGTACATAAGGTCTGTCGTTTGATCAAACTCTGTATCTTAATCAGAGAGCTGGGTACAAAACTCATCTATCGCATATAAAGGGTATACATTCCGTCGACCATATGTTAGTTCCTTCTATATTTGAAAGGGGCACACTGGTTCTTCAGCCAGCGTCCTCACCCTCTCCATGACCGTCTGTTGTCTAAGACTTAATCTATAAAACTTTTTCTGAAAAACAAACTTTCTGCTCTTTCTTTCGTAAAATATGATTTGTTTTTCAATCTGGTATGGTTTACTGGTTTTATACTTCTGATAATGTTTTGGAACACCTTGATAATTCTCTATGATTCTTGCGAAGATGAAAACTGAATAAAGTCACTTGAATCTATTCGAATGAATCGAATTAATCTTTCGAAATGAAAGCAGAAATGAACAAGGAATTCAAATCTGTAATTTCTGTATCGGTCGAAGAAATTTTGAAAGAATGAAGTAGGAAATCTGAATCATGTATGAGAGTCTCAATAACGAAGAAAAGAATCAGATGTGGTTCGTTGGTCAACTCAGATGTTATCACAATTGAATTGGTCAACTCAGATATCAATGGTCAACCCAAGTCAACTCATATTTGAAGGCGTTAACATAACAGGATCTGTCCAAGGTTCAGATTTGGGACCAAGAATACGGATCTGAACTGAAATAACTTAGAAAAAACTCAGTACAAAAATCAGCTTTGGTTTGAGAACCAGATTTCAGACTTAACCATTTGAACGAAAGTGAACAACGAAGGAAACCTTAGTCTGAAGAAATCAAAAGATCTCAAGAAATTTCTGGAATCAATTGAATAAGCTACTTGTAAGCTCATTCGAAGAAATTCTTAGAAAACTCAAGAAACTATTGGACGAACATCATCAAACCATTTTCTAAAATCTTTCTGAATCAAAATCACAGTAAACACGTACTTCTTCATAAAACAGAGCATGAACTTCTGTTGTTTGAAGAACAACCGTAGAAAATTCTCAAACCTTTAAAACACATACAAACATGCAAGCAGAACTGAATATATGCTTTCATGAGTGTAGCAAGAAACATAGTTTACTTGCCTAAAATCTATAACCAATTACAGATGAAGTCTGGCAATCACGTACGCACCACTCGTCTCCTTCGAAAAGCTTTGAAAGATTTTGCTCGATTTCTTTGACAGAGAGCACCGTTTTAAAATATTTTGCTTGAGAATTATGATGCAAGATGTGGCTAACATCCTATATATATATATATGAATTAAAATGCCTAAGGAAGAAACACGTTTAAACAATATGATAAAATCTTTTAAAAGTGCTACTCCATTTTAAAGTGGAATATAATGCTATAAACCGAACCATTTTATTTAAAAAGAATGATTCAATCGGCTTGTAAGGATCGACCATACAGCTCCTGCATTGCATTCTCAAATCTGAAACTCAATTCGATAAGAATGAGAGCTGATTTCACGTGTTCTCAAATCTGGAATTCAACCGAAACAAAAGTTGAATAAATAGAATTTCAAATTAATCTCTCAAATCTTATAACTTTTTAATTGTGGCTAATAAAAATGTCTGGGCGTTACATATTTTGACGACGTCCAAAGGAGTTCGTCGGTACAACTGATCCACTTGTGGCTGAGAGTTGGATCAAATCTTTGGAGGGCATTATGCATAGTTATTCTAATCTGTGCTGGTCTGTTGGGACTCTGCTCTGAGCTCGAAGCCGTTATGAATAGTTATTCTAATCTGATCCGGTCCACTAGTTCTGGCCTGATCCAAACTGCTTTACTTTTCTATTCTAAGTTGATCTAAGCTCATGATCTGATTTCTACTCTGAGCTGCCTTGAGCACTATCCACACTTCAAGGCTTGGGTAAAACCTTGAATGTGTTTCACAGGTTCATCTTTGTACCAATTTTTCATGTCACCCTCTTCATTTTCAACAATCATATTGAGTCTCATTCACAATAAAATTGATCTTCGGGACATTTCCTTGCAATAAATTATTGAATAACGGAGATTCGTGCAACATGTTATCTTAAATTGAACCGATAATCCCAAAGAATACATATCATATCCAGTCTTGAGATGAAACTCTTCAAAAACAACCCCTTTTGTGGCAATAATCAAGATGGAACGCTAAAAGTCTGCCCAGCCCCTATAGCTCCGTGGTAGAGCGCAAGTCTTGTAAACTGGAGGTCTAGAAAAATCTCAAGTCACAATTCTCTTTGTTCCAAACCCTAACCCAGTGAAACCATCCCCGATAATTAAACAAGAAATATCAAGGATCTCAATATGCCAAGAAGCCATACCTCTCTTCATGCATTTGAAAAAGACACTGGATGTCATCAACATCCAGTCTTCTCAAATATCAATCAACAAATAATTCAACCACATATTCGAAGAATTTGAGAAGACACTTTATTGTTGTTGAGTAGGTACGTCAAGATGGTCTGGAGGGACTCAGTAAGACATTTGACGAATCACAACCATGCATTTGATATTGAGCTCGTGGAAAATTTGGAACCAAGGGGTAAACTTGAGCCTAAGGTTAATATGGTTTAGAAAACTAAATTGTAATATTGATGATGTGGTGGAATTTGTGAATCCTCGGAAGATGCATTTTCTTTTGGCGTATTTGTAGAACTAATGAAATTTCTAAAAAATCTCTTATTATTTTCATCCATTTGGATTAAAAATAGAGTTATAGAAATAAATGTAAGATGAATTTGAGATGATAAAGATGTACAAGATGGTTTTGAGCTAAAAGTCTCTCTCCCGATGGAATGGTCACATGTGAGCGCCACCGACAGTAGATCAGGTTGGATAGGTAATTTCTTAACAAAAAATTATGATATAAACAAATGGGTTGCACCAGAGCCTATTAAAGCAGTAGAAGGCATACCAGCAATAATAATCTTACATGTGACTATGGTGGTGTCTGGATTCGCCTGTTCTGCCATCATCACTAAGCTAAGCTGCTTCGTTCGTTGGTAGTCCTTAGCAAAGTGTTTTGGAGCACCACACTTGTAACACACATTCAGACTAGCCCTACACTGACCAACATGATTTTTGTGACACTTAGGGCAAGACAGTCGGTTGTCAATTCCAGGAACTGAGCTAGGTGGTCGTGACAGTTGGGGTCGTTGTACCTGAGGTTTCTGCTGGTTTAAGTTTGGAAGTTTGGACTGCCTTTGGTCCCTAAGCTGAAAGGTCTGTCTCTTTTGCTGACATTCCTCTTCAATTTCTTTTCAGTATTGATCAGCTCGCATGGTCTTTGTCAACTGCTGCTCTGAAATCTTTAGGCTCAGCCAGCCTAACATCATTCTTAAGGGTGGGTCGCAATCCGTCAACCAAATGATGAAGCTTCTCTTCAGCATCTTCCAATTATAGGTACAAAATAACAATCACGTTCGAACTCGCGGATGTACTCCTGCACTGACATGTCTTCTTGTTTCAAGGTCAAGAACTCCCTCTTTAGTTCAGATTGCACATCTGTAGTAAAGTATTGGTCATAGAATACCTTCTTGAATTCTTCCTAGGTGAGCATAGCCAGGTCAACAATCAGCTTGGCTCCTTCCCACCATATCATGGCTTTGTCTCTCAGCATATAAATGGCCCACCTAGGTCTGTCCAGTTCTGGTAACTGTAGATAGTCGAAAATGGCCTCCAAAGATTTGATCCAGTTCTCAACCACAAGCGAATCAGTTTTACCGATGAACTCATTTGGACATTGGATCTAAACCGCTCCTGAGGATCCTCTTTGCTAGACCCTCGTCCAGATGATTGGTGGCCACTTCCTGGACTTGATTGTCCTACTAGCTGTTCTAATAGCTGAGCCATTCCTGCTAAGACACGGACACTGCTACCTGAACTGACATCTTCTACCATGTTGTCCATTTTCTTACTCTTACTCGCGCCCTGGACCGAAATACATGTTTCCCCCTTTTTTAAGATTTGAAGTAATCAAATTGTTCTGGATGGTTTGCCATCTTAGAAAGTAATTCAGATCGCAGATGGTAAATAAGATCGGAATTTAGAAAGTTTTTGAAGCTTTTAAATATTACAGATTGATCTCGTTCACACATGATATAAATAAATTTGGAGTAGTCTAATACAGACATCACCAAGAATAATTTTTCTATAGATAATCGTAAACAACATAGGGATGTGGTCTGATGCAGCGTGGAAACGTAGGTCTGTCGATAAACACCCTCCCAATCTGATCCAGCTCAGGCCATCCAGCTACCACTAAACGTCCTCACTTGCATCCAAGAAAACTAGTGAGTCAAAATGCCCAATAAGTAAAATGCGGATATAGCAGATACACGCAACCCAGGCGTCAAGAACAATAATTAAAGGATGTAGTCATTAAATAATAACTTCCTCAAATACTACGGTTGTAGAACAACCCGCTAACCATTCGTCATTAATGTTATGAAATATGGCTCGACAATTTCTGACATGGTCGCTTGATCAAGCTAAACTAGTTCCAGCAGGGGTGGGACACCTCGACCCGGAGGCCGACATTCACATGCCCAATATCATTCATGGTTGGTGGGGCACCTCGACCCGTCGGTAGACATTTACACATCCATAAGTTGGTGGAGCACCCCGGCCCGTCGACCGATATCCACATGCTCGTAATTCCTCCTTCGTAACTTTGACACAGGTCATTAAAACTTTGAAATATACTTCCCTTTAAAAAAACGTTCTTAAAATACTCTTCTATGATTAGATCAGATCAGGTCACGCACACATGCGGTCCGCTTCTATAAAAACTCTCTAAATTATTTTTCTTAAAAGACTCTGAGAGTACAAATGAATTCAACTGAAGAAGCCTGGAATCAGCCCAGACTATAATTTCAAGGAAACAATAGCATGTACCTGAGTGATGCACTGTTTAATTAGCAACAGCAGATTGTAGCTCAGAACGGATTAGAGCGGATCATTAGAAGTAAATAAATATCAAACATTAAAATGAATATGGGAAAAAGGTATGTTAGTATACTGCATGTGTGGTATGTGAATCCCCTATTTATGACGACGTGGGGGATGTTATAAGAGCAAGGATGACTTGATGTCAAATATTGTGTCGAGGAAGATAAAGTAGCAACAGTAAAAATAATAACAATGAAATTTGAGAGTGAGAGAGAAATAATAGTGACGCTCTTTGGCCACTTCCTAACTATTCACAATATGTTGGAACTCTAAAGACGAACATTAATTCCTTTACCAACATTAAGAAATTCCCCCCACGACCAAGGCTCTATACTTAGTGTGCTTCATAATTGGTACTCTAGATGAAAAAAAACTTCAGCATAACGGCCTGATTATTAGCATAACACAAACAAGAACTGCCCATAATGGGGTGAATAAAAATCCTCTGTGATAAAACTAGAATGGATAATGGAAGCAAATAACAGTAAGGGAACATAATTATAACTGTTCAAGCATAATGTAACATAACAATGTATAAGCCTATAAGGTATGGTAAACTATACACTAATCATTTTATAATTTAAATTGTTGAGCATAACAATGAAAAGCAGGATTGGCATTACTCAAAGATTTATTGGTTGCTACGTTATGGAATATATTAATTGAAGTAGACAATCTTATCCTTATCCAGGAGACCAGGAGGGGATTGTTTAGTTGATTTGGAACCACACATCAGAAAACCCCACTGGGAAGGATATAGAATAGAATAGGAAAAAAAAATATCACAGTCAACAAGCTAAGGAGGGAAGAAGGCGATGGCTTCTGCAACAACCAGACACCCATTTTCACTCTTTAATCTGCACAACACTCAACCTCAAACACTAATCAAAGCACCCACATTTTTCAAGCCTCGGAGGAGTGCCACTGTCATATCGATCAATGTGTCCAATGAAGACAAATCCGCAGTACCCATTTCAGAAGAAGCTCCACCATCCATCGACAAGAGAAGACTGGAGGAGAAATTTGCTGTAATAAACACTGGGATTTACGAATGCAGATCTTGTGGGTACAAATATGACGAGGGTGTCGGGGACCCTTCCTATCCGATTCCGCCTGGTTTGCCATTCGAACGGCTTCCGGACGATTGGAGATGCCCCACTTGCGGTGCTTCGCAGAGTTTCTTCGAGAGTAAGCGAATGGAAATCGCGGGGTTTTCTCAGAATCAGCAGTTCGGATTAGGGGGTAATACGCTTACTTCGGGTCAGAAAGCTGTCCTCATATATGGTAGTTTACTTCTTGCATTTGCTCTCTTCTTGTCTGGTTATTTTCTTCAGTAATTTATTTTGCACCTTTTGGTTTTAGTTATTCCCACATACATCCCACACACCATGTTTCGGAGCAAGTAGAGTGAGATAACATACATGTTCTGTCCATGCATATAGTTAGATCATCTTCCTACACAATTTTTTTAGTTTCTTCGTTTTTGGTACTTTCCATTCCATGAACTTTTGAGCATGTAAAAAACGACCGAAATTATTTTGTTTCGAACCACATATATCTTTACCACATTGGATCGGAATATTAAAGTTATATTATATGCTAATGTAACCTGTACTCCAAAATACGCGACTAATGTATTTCCTTAACCACAAGTGCAACGGAGTTACGACTAATGTATTTCCTTAATCAAGTTAAAGTGCAACACGGAGTTAGACTGGCAGTAGTGGAAATGACGAGAAGGAAGAGAGGAATATGAAAAATATTAATTTAGTACATAATCCTCCAATATTGCAGAATTGCAGTATATTATGTTTATACAAATGCAGCATCTCACTGGCAATTAAATGTGAATTGCAATTGTCTGGCAACTTTTAACCATCAAAACATTGATACTTTTGCATGTGTAGCATAACCAAGCACTAACAAAGCTTGGTGCTTGGAATAAGTGAACTTTACGAGTAATTGATAGATTGGCATACTACGGAGTCGGAACCTTGTAGGAACATACAATAAGTTTCAGTTGTGTCCCATCATCTGCACCGACGAAATCCTTCATCTTGTTTGCCTCCGACTTTTGTCAAAAAGGGGAAATTCCTGGTATATTTTTTTCCCACATCAAACTACAAGTAGCTTTGCCCGATCAAATTCTAATGATCACGCAGATTAATGATGAAAGTCCGTCAAACTGCTGGTTGCCTAATTGGTCAAACCTCCAAATATGGAGTCCCTGGACTCCACTTGGCAGGCCAGGTAGGCCATCGCAAGCGCTACTACATTACCAAAGCTTCAACAGGACCAATATTTAGCATGTTACAGTAATTAAGGTGTAGAAAATTGTCGGGGCAACCATCATAACTTGCAATATGATATTGATGCCGACGATGTTTTGGTCTTTTGGGATCCAATCAAACGTTGAAAATGTAAGAATATTGGCATGTCCTAGCCTCTCATGACGAAACTCCAAGTCTCTCTGTCATTGAGGATCCATGTTAGCGGAGGTAATTGTTGTAAAGTGCGGAGGATCCATGTTAGCGGAGGGTCCATGTGAAACTCCAAGTCTCTCTGTCCGGGCACCGTGGGAAAATTACTATGTTGTAAAGAGGTGGCTGGAATAGGTGTACGGGTAAAGGATGTGGAGTCCGGACTATTTAAATCTATGGCATTTTCTGCACATCTATAAAAAAGAAAAAGCTACGGATAGCTTTATATAATACCCATTCAGTTACAGATTTACCCCAAATGTTTGGAAAAAAAAAAAACTCAGGACTGTTTATATCAATACCCCAAACAATACATGGTTTTGCTAAAACAAGCAAACCAATTTAGTTTTGCAAAATCATAGCAGAATATCAATTTTGTCGGCGGCAGCGGCGTTAGAACCTTTATTATTGTGAAATATCTCTAAAAACTAATCGTAATATTTCTTTCAATAAAGCAAGCTAATTATTATCTTAGAAGGCTATGACAATTTTGGAAACATAATTTAAAAAACACTTAAATAAACCTAGGTTTTAGTGTTTTTATTTTTTAAAAAAACATGAGTGTTTTGGACAACTATTTAAAAGTGCTTTGATTTTAATTTTAAATAGAAATGATACGTATTTAAGAAAACCAAAACTTTAGTTTCTTAGTTTAAAGCTGCTTTTAAACTAAACAATATATTTTTTAAAAATTCACTTTTTGTCTACCAACTTTTAATCCACTCTAGCTCTATGTTAGCACTAAAAACGCATACGCTTTCTAACAAAACGAGAAATAACAATTTGATAAGAATATTTTGTCGTGACGTATTAGTCTTTCGTACAATGTAATGATTATTCTCGATGCTTTGTTTTTTTCTTTAAAGAACTAGATTACCAAATATTTGTTTTAGCCTCATGCATCAAAGTTTCTGCGTTGGTCTTTCTAACGGTTCGATTTGCATATTGCTCATCTTATAGCACAATTAATATAGAACTTCTTCACGGCAGTTCCCACCATGACTTCAAGTAAAAAAGAGGAAGAGCTCGAGCTCTATGTTAGCACTAAAAAGGCATACAGTTTCTAACAAAACGAGAAATAACAATTTGTTAAAAATATTTTGTCGTGACATATTAGTCTTTCGTACAATGCAATGTTTATTCTTGATGCTTTGTTTTTTTTCTTTAAAGAGCTAGATTACCAAATATTTGTTTAGCCTCATGCATCAAAGATTGCGTGAACTTTAGTATTAGTTATACATTATTAATTTAATTTGAACAAGGAAAAAGTAGACAAATATTTAGAATTGTTAAGCATTAGGTAAATTGTATTAATATGATGTCACTTTACAATTAAAGAAATGCAATTGTATTAATCATACACTGATCACTCTTCAAGGGAGTGCAAACTCCAGGAAGAAAGGTTATGCAGCCACGCAGAAATGCAGAATGTGAAGTGTGACTGTGTGAGAGATAAGAAACATAGGGAGTGAGACCAAATTTCAATTAGGCTTTCACCTCAAACGTTTACAATATCATGGATTTATTTACTAAGCCCACTAACCACTGAATATAAAAGTCCAAATGGAACAATTGTACACCGTACCAATATGCCTTGTTTTTGCACGGCAATTATATTACAGGAACAAGTTTCTTTTATGCTAATACATGTACAGGTAAACTATGTTTTAGTGGAAAGGAACAAAGTATTGGAAGTCGATCTTCATTTGATCCCTGGAAATGAAACAGTGGCAATAGTGGCAGCAACGAACAAATAAAACATAACTGAACCATGTAAAATAATAAACTCAAGATAAAAACACACCTGCATCTGCAAACGCAAAAAACCAAATCTCCACTTCTAGCTGGAATCTGTCTGCAACAATACAGAAATATACTTCATGTTCTCATCTTTTAAATTGTCTAAGATGCCAGGTGCGTTTTCATAGATTGATGCTACCAGAGCAGCTGTTTGGTGTTTCTGTTGGAACTACTTGAATTGCAGGCATTGAGTCCATGTTCAGTTCAAAATATCACTCCTGCAGTTCTGATTCCACGTGGCTCAGCGCTGGCTTGCATTTGAGCTGGTAGACCATCTTCTTCCCCAGTCGTTCATGATTCTCAATACTATTAACTTGTTGTCTGGAGTACATTTCTGTACTCCTAACCGCAGGTCTAGTAATCCATTTAGGGGGTGGTGATGGAAGTGGATCAATTTTTGGCACCGGTTGGGGTGGATCAAGAGTTATTTGACTAGAATTTGGAGCTGGGCCAAATGCAGTCTCAGGTGGTCTAATTTTAGGGCCACCTTCTATACACAACGCAGAAATGCCATTCCTTAGGTCCTGTTGCTGCTCCATATATGAAAATCTATCTTGCATCTTGAAACCTATATTTGGTCTATAGTCTTGCTTATTATTGGGAAAGACATGATACTTAGAACCAACTCCTGGGGCTCGAGGGAGGTAATGTGTCTCATGAAAATTTGGATCATTATAATAGCTTAGTTCATAACCATATTGACCAGCACCCTGCTCAAATCCCAATTGTGCAGCTGCTCTTGGTCTATATATTGCATGATGAGTACTTGATGAATTTTGGGAAGATGTTCTGCCAAAAATACCTCTTTCATAACCAGGAGGCCCAGCTGGCCTTGGTCTAATAATTGCTTGGTTTCCCTGGAAATTACGATAACTCATCTGCTTTGATTTCATACTAAGTGTGTTTTGAACCAAACGGTAAGCAGCTTCTCCCAAAGTGGGACCAGATATTGCCCCAGAAACTTGCGGTCTGGGAAACGAAGCAAACCAACAAACATATGAGAAGGATACGAGGATACTACCATTTTAAACGAAAACATAATTTACCAAACTCCATATGCATAAAGATTGACAGCATGAGACAGAAGAAGCCCAAAGTTTCCAGAAAAACCAAATTTAGAAGTTGGTTGATCAAATTGAAAAATTCTTAGTTGTTCAATTGTTCAAAAATAATAGGAGAGTTGGCAAGTAACTTAATCAATACAAGCGAGATATAACAATTAACCTTTCTTTGCCCAGCTGATTCCTGCCCCGGTTGTCTTCATGCCATAAGACAGGGAGAGGTTTCATGTCAATAGATCTCAAAACCTGCAATTAAACACAAGGGCCTGAGAACAAATGAAACTCACTGAAACAGTACATAGCAAAGACGAAAGCATTTACTCCCAAAATTGTAGCGATCGCACTTGGGCATTGCATTGCCCTTGGTCTGGCATGCCCATGCCCACTATGGAAACTACTATCACACAATTCAACACCCATTGGACACGCTATATTTCTAGCCTTCCACCATTATTAGCAGCTCAGGAAAATAAATTAAACTTGGCAAACATTTATTCAATTAATGCATACTCCACCATTTTGGTATAAAAAAAATCTATCGTTTATATTTCCTATTGTAACCATCTTGAGCAAGAATTTGGGTTATGCAACTTTGGGAATCAGACAGTTAGTACATCATGGTTCCAGTAGCAACTTCAAAATGTAAAACAGCTCATACATTTTATGTCATTGGCCTTATGCTAATAATATACTACACGGAAAGTAAATGCCCAATGACTAATTTTGGTATCGTTTTATTTAGAAATAGGATTTGTTGTTATATCTTATTTTGATTAATAGGTTAATTTCATAGTTCTTCTAGTTATCTTAGGATTTGATTTCTTCATTTGAATCATCGTACTCCATTATGAATAGAGAGTGATTTTGGTAATAAATTTATCAGGAAATTGAAATAGATCCCAGACCCGGTAAATAGGAGTTTTCCCAGCTGTTTTTTTTTTTTAACAATCCCAATTGCTAGCCGAAAGGCTGATTAGGATGATGTATCATGTACCATAGTTGAAGGAAGGAGAGTAAACAATGAAACAACCATTATAAATAAAATTTAAGGATGAATAATACGAGACTTGGCAAATGTGCCTTTAATATAGACCCATATCCAAAGGCAACGAAGCAAAAAAATTATTTCACATACCTTGGCAGGCAAAATTACACCTTCGGGAAGCTTTGGTAGGTGAGCATGCTGAGATGGATTAAGATAAGTGATGTTTCTGCAAAAGCAGTTACATTTCACTCTTTTGCAACTGTATGTATATACAAATCTTTAAAATCAATAGAACTTACAAAACTTGGTTATCAGTAATGTCTCTCAATCCACTGACAGGGGAAGGAACCACCTGTCGTGACGCATTCCTCTTAGTTAGCCACAGGAATCCATTCATTCCACCGCTGGAAAACCAGAAAACAGAGAGAGCTTTTTAACAGAAGCAGAAACAGCAAAGTTGGCCAAATCATAATAAATAACCAACCTCGAAACAGTATCAATAGGCCATGGCGATTCCTCAATGTTACAAAGACGATAGTAATAGGTTATTTGAGCAGCTAATGCATGATGAGGATGGACATACAGCAAATCAAACATCACATTATTCCGAAATTGTTCTTCCTCCTAAAATAACAGGAATGATCAGAGCTAAAAGATGAGCATATCCGGCCTCATATTTCCTTCCTCGCCATAAAGAGCAATTGGCATTCATGTAAATCAGTGTTTTAACATTCTGATTTTTTTCTTTTTATAGGAAACAAATTATCATAATAAGGATAAGATAATTACAAGAAGTGGAGAAGAAATCCACTCAAAAAGTAGTTCGAGTGTCGATACATTTTCGCATAAGATTTATCAAGGCAATGGAGTTATATATGGTGTTATATGATATGGGATTTGCTTCTTAGCATGCATAACGCATGCCTGCTTTCTACAATTATTACTGTTTGAAATAATATAGTATCGTTTCCTATACACAAAAAAAAAAAAAAACCTTTCCTACCAACCTTTGAAATATCCCCTTATCCAGAGGTAACAGGACTTCTAGTGGTTTAAGATCCTAGCTTCATGTTTGGGCTACTGGAGTATTTATTGGTTTGCATCCCAATATACCTTGTTTTCAGAAAATCCAACACGTTTTCTTTGTGAGACAATAATTCCCAGTCTATTCAAACTCCATGCCAAAAACTGTCTAAGACTTCCCAAATCCTTCGTCTCAGACTCGAATACCAACTTGTTCTTCAATCCCTCTCCGTTGTCTATCACATAACTATATCATCGACATAAACAATAAGGTAGTTTTTCCGCTTCTATGTTTGTTGAGCAAAGTATGATCAGCTTGTGCTTGCCGGAATTCCCACTTTTGATTAGATACAAAAAAGGGCCACCCCAAGCTATTGAAGATTGTTTCGATCCATATAATGGTTTTTCTAGCTTATATACCTCTGCATTTTTGCTTCATCAGAACCGGAAGGTAGTTGATCCATATATACTTCTTTTATCAATCCTCAATTCAAGATCGCATTTGTCACATCCAATTCATGAAAACACTGATCTAGATTAGACAAGACAGAGGATCTAGAACAATGTTGCATTTTGCTACAAGAGCAAAAGTTTTCTGGTCATCAATATCATAAACCTCAGTGTAACCCCATTGCAACCAAATTCAAGCCGATCAGTCAAGCCATTAGAGTTACACATGACAATGAGCCCTAAAAGGTTACTGATCTGTTAGTCATTGACAGTTTTTGCCATGTCACTCTCCCTTTATAGATATTTTCCCCAAGTTATTGTGTCTAGTACCCTAATTCTTCTCAAATCCAAATCCCCCTATTCTCCCGAACATAAGGTATTAAATGAAAAAACTCAAAAACTCAACTATATAAACTCGAAAATAAATGATAGAATCTCACTGAAATTGAAGATTGAATATCTTCAAGCAAAAGAAGAAGTAGGTGATGAACGAAGGTGTTGCAACAAAACACTTTGCCTCTCAGTTACTACATCACTCTCCAAAATAATACCTAAAAAACACACTTCATTTCCAAATTTCAAGAAAACATCGTAGACGCATATATGGACTGTGTTTGTCTTGGTACGCATGAGTTTAATGAGACCAAGGAAAATGGGTAGAGTGATTACAATCATCCAATAAAAAAAAGTTCTATCTTATCTGTTATTAATTTATCATAATCCATTTACCCATATAGTTTAAACACACACATAGTTTACACACACACACACACAACTGCATCGTCATAATTAATTAGTCCGCTCTCTTACCAAATTTCAAATCATCGAACTTGTGTGAAAATTTTATATGGTGTCATGGGTAGAAAAATGGCGTCACATGTGCAAGTTTGCAGGTCAAAGTGCAGAACTTGAAATTGGGGCATACTGGATATAATAAATTGGGGACAATATCCAACAAGCGTTAGGTGGCCAAATCCCTCAATTACTAATAGAATAATATTGGTAAGATCTAATTTGGGTGAATAATCATGAGTTTGCGACTATCCAGGGACGACACAAACAGAAGGTTCCGAACACGGGAAACCTTTAAGCAATAGGGATGAAAACAGGTTTTAACTTTTTACATTTTCTTTTAAAAGGCACGCAGACAAACACAGAAATGATCATCAATGAAGGAATGAACTTCTCAGCTTTCAAGTACAAGAAAATTAGGTGCCCTAGCCTGGAGACGAATAACATTATTTGTAATACAGATAACGAGGAATTACCAAAAGCAGGATGAACTTGACCATTCACAAACACATCCTTCTCAAGGCAGAGAACATTGACTTTCTTAGTACTGTCAATCTTCTTCCACATCTAGTCTGAAAACACAGAAAGATGACAAAAAATGACCGACACGATTAAAAGCTTTTGTAACTTTGACAACAGAGAAGATTATATTGAAGGCTAGACATGTTCCGGATAGATTTGAGATATTATGTTGGAATTGAGTCTACTGGAACCTGATCTAGCAACACTTAAATAGGAACCATCAGATGGTTTCTGGGACTTCGAAGATAAAAACAAAACATATACCTCTCACCCCTTACCATATGATCAGAGGCCCCAGTCAATAATCCACTGTTCACCTTGATTTGTTGGACCATCAAATCAAAATCAGTCAAAATTGTACCCTCTTATGCCATAAGAGAGGTGCTGCCATGACTGGCGGCTTGGTTTTTTGTTAACAGCTGCTTTGAATCTTGCACAGCACGGGAGTGACCTGAGTCCATACATTATCAAGCATCACTTCCTTCGATGTTCTTCATGACGTAGCTCTGGAAAAAACTTCATCTATTACTGGTAGAGGTCTTTCTCGGAGAATAGACCCCCTCACTTCATCAAGTCACTGTTGAGAACTGTTAAGGAATCGTAAACACATTGTTTATCCACCAACTTCTTGAGAGGAACAGCATCCTCAGGATCTTTCCACTGGCATGTATTAAACAGATCTAATTCATGCCATAAGTCTTTCAGTGCACTAACGTGCAGCGTCCCAAATCTATTTCACCGTAGGATAGAATAGATACATGTCTCCAATATTATCTTCCATTGAGTGAATTAGCCAAGCCATCGTTGTCGAGTTCTGATCATCCAACATTTGGTATAATGAATCCTCAGTTGATGGTTTGGAATTGATAGAGCCAAATAACCAATATTCCCTTTCCCATTAATCACCTCTAAAGCCCAAGGGGACTATTGAAGATAGGTTTTCCGTTCAGTTTGTGGTTGTACCACACAAGGACATAGACTTATTACTACTGGACTAGTTGAGTAGATGAAATTGTGTTTGCTTATTCCAGACAGTTTTTTACATCTCAACTTGGTTTTAGCCTTTACAACTCAGATACATAAGAGATAAAAGGAAGAAAGAAACAGTAAAGTACAACTGCACAGTTTTATAGAAAATGATTCTTGTGTACATCAATTACATGATACTCCTAGATCTATATATAGAGAAAATTAAGAAAGAATGATAATTACTAATCCCTTGGAATCAATGATTGCTACTATCTTATCTTCAGCAGAATAATTCAACATTTTAAGTATATATATGTATTTGATATTATGTAAGAAGAGGAAAGGATATATTCAATTATCGTTAGGATATTTGATTGATATTCTATTCAGTGATATAGATCTACTAATTATGGCTAGGATTGTAAATATGTTTGGTAGTTAGTCTTGTATATATAGCTTAGGTTGTACTCTATTATTATCAAGCAATAATAAAGGTTTCTCCATTCTCTCCATGGCTGTCTAGTGTATCTATCTTCATGGTACCAGAGCCTAGAATCTGTATACCAGCTGCATTATTTGAAAGGAGGAGGCAAGAGCCTCAAACGAAGACCCACGTACAATGTCTTCGGTTGAAATGACGGCGTGAGGGTGACAAAATCACCGATTGCATTCCTACAAGTATCCATGGCTATGAAAGCTCTCCAATACAACTAACCTTTCACAAATTGAATGGGAAAAAATACTTAGAGTGGGCTCAGTCAATCAAGCTTGTAATCGATGGAAAGGGATGTTGAGCACCAAACCTTCACCAACATCAGAAACTTCAGTCATGTTAAGCAAACACTTCACTCCTACAATCCCCAACTATCAACCAAAGAAAGCAGAAGTGGTGTGTGAACACTGTAAGAAGACCTGGCATACAGCAGAAACATGTTGGGATTTACATGGCAAGACTAAAAAATCTGGTTTGGCGAACAAAACAACACTAAAAAATCCTCGGGGACCTCTTTCAGTAAGGAACAAATAGACCAACTGTGCAAGATTTTCAATCCACATCTTTCTCCCAGTCTACTCCAGTTTCTTGTTCTCAAAAAGGTAATATACTCTGTATGCCCTGGATCATCGATTCAGGTGCTAAGAATCACATGACGGGATCGTCCAAGCTATTTAATTCCTATATCCCTTGTGATGGAAATCAGAAAATCAAAATAGCTGATGGTTATGTCTGCTATTGCTGGACAAGGGTCTATTGTCATTTATCAGACCGTAACTCTCCACAATGTTTTACATGTCCCTAATCTTTCGTGCAATCTTCTTTCTATTAGTGCATTGACTCGGGATTTAAAATGTAGTGCTAAGTTCTCCTCGAACTTGTGTGTTTTTCAGGAACTGGACTCCGGAAAGACGATTGGCAGTGCTAAGGAAGTTGGAAGCCTGTATTACTTTGAGGTAGAAAGTCACTCCTGTGGACAAGCCCAACAATATAGTATCACACCTATCTCTAGTACTAGTAACATGATATAATACTTTGGCATCGTAGGTTAGGACATCCGAGTTTCCAGTATTTGAAACATTTGTATCCAAAGTTATTTAATAATAAAAATGTTTCTAATTTTCAGTCACATTTCCAAATTGCTAGTCATCATCGTTCATCTTTTCTTGCTCATCCATATCATGCTTCGAAACCATTTGCCCTTATTCATAGTGATGTTTGGGGACTTTTTAAAACTGTGACCCTGACAAAAGGATGATGGTTTATCACTTTTATTGATGATCACACATGTTTATGTTGGGTTTACCTACTCAGTGATAAATCAGAAGCTGAACAAATTTTTTAAAAATTTTATATGATGGTTGAGAGTCAATTTCATGAGAAAATTCAGGTCTTGAGAAGTGATAATGGGAATGAGTATTTTAATCAAATTCTTAGTAAATCTTCCAAGAAAAAAGTATAGTTCACAGCTTTTGCACCCACACTCCCTAGCAGAATGGGTTGTAGAAAGGAAGAATCGCCACCTCCTAGAAGTAGCTGGGTCACTCATGTTTACTACTAATGTCCCTAAATACTTATGGGGGGAGGCTATTCTCACTGCTGCGTATTTAACAATCGTATGCCCTCCCGGGGGTTAAAGTTTGAATCTCCCTTAACAGTTTTCAGAAAACCTTTCCCATGTCTCACTTGTATTTTCTGATTTACCACTGAAAGTGTTTGGTTGTGTGGTTTTTTTCATGTACATCGTCATAATCGTGATAAACTAGACCCTCGAGCTGTCAAATGTGTGTTCTTGGGCTACTCTCTGCCCAGAAGGGGTACTCCTCTTCAGAGGGGGGGTATACATGGGAAAACTCGTTTGTTTTAGATTCAAAGAATGGAGAAGGCAATCAAGTTCTGAATTTCGCATCATTTTAGATACACCTCAAACGAACCTTGATACACGAGTTGAGGATGATAAATTGTTTGGGTAAGTTTATAGGAGGAGACAAACCCAAAGTAAGGAGAACCCTACAATTCCACGCGATCAAGTGTCTGAACCTGAAGGCAAACATCTATCTAATTCCAGTTGAGGTATTGTAATTGTACCTAACTCTTCTATGTCATTAGAAATTCCCATTGCACTTAGGAAAGGTGTCAGGACTTGCACTCAACACCCTTTTTCGAACCACATTTCTTATAATGATTGATCTACTTCATGTTCAAGTTTAATCTCTCAGTTGCAAAGTGTGGATGTTCCTAAGACTATACAGGAAACTCTAAATGTTCCAAAGTGGAAGTTAGCGTCCTTGAGGAAATGAATGTTCTAACCCAAAATACATGGGAGATGGTGCACTTACCTGAAGAGAAACGAACTGTAGGATGCAAATGGGTCTTTAGTGTGAAACTTAATCATGATGGCTCTTTGGAATTTGAGATAAAAGATTTGGGACTCTTGAGATACTTCTTGGGATGGAAGTTGCTAGATCAGGAAAAGGAATTTATGTGTCTCAAAGAAAATATGTTCTAGACTTACTCAAGGAGACGGGACTGAACGGGATGTAGACCCAGTGATATACCGATGGACCCAAATCAAAAGTTAAATGCAGCAACCAAGGGAGCTTCCATTGAGAAAGAAAGATATCAACGTCTTGGATGGAAACTCATATACTTATCTCATACAAGACCTGATAGCACCTTTGCAGTCAGTATAGTTAGCCAGATTATGCACTCACCGCACGAAGAACACATGGAGGCTGTCTACAAGATTTTGAGATATTTAAAGGGCTCTCTAGGAAAGGGGTTATTGTTTCAAAAGCACAACCAGAGAAACATAGTCGCATATGCAGACGCAGATTGGCTGGCTCCATTTTTTACAGAAGGTGTACCATAGGTTATTGTACCATTCTATGGGGTAACCTTGTGTCATGGAGAAGTAAAAAACAAAGTGTTGTGGCTCGTAGTAGTGCAGAAGCCGAGCTCAGAGCGACGGCGAATGGAGTATGTGAACTATTATGGTGGAAACTTGTACTTGAAAGAGTTGAAGTTAAATTGCGAAGTGCCAATGTTGTTGTTCTGCGACAACAAATCAGCAATTAACATTGTAAACAATCCAATGCAACACAATCGGACAAAGCATATCAAAGTTGACAGGCACTTCATCAAAGAAAAGCTTGAACGAGGACTAATTTGTATGCCATTCGTTACTGCTGAACAACAAATTGTTGATGTCTTAACAAAGAGTCATTTAAGACCCAAGTGTGAAGATTTCGTTAGCAAGTTGGGCATGATTGATATATTTGCACAAGCTTGAGGGGGAGTATAAAAAGAGGAAGAATATATTCAATTATCATTAGTATATTTGATTGATATCTTATTCCCCAATATAGGTCTATTAATTATGGCTAGGATTGTAAATATTTTTGGTAACTAGTCTTGTATACGTAGCTTAGGTTATACTCTGTTATTATCAAGCAATAATAAAAGGTTTCTCCATTCTTCCATGGCTGTCAGTGTATCTATCATCAGATTATGTACATAAATCTTCCTACAGAATACCCTTTTCTACAGAATGTTGTTTGTGTCATATTATTTCAGTTGTTTCCCCAAACCTGTTCACTTCAGGAAATTGCTCATTTACTCGCTTTCGTCTTGTCTGCTTTTTAATAGTCAATGTAGATTTCATGCAAGGAAGGCATTAGGATAAAAGAGAGAAAATACAGAAGCCAAAGTTCATACAGTATTGTCATAAAAAAACATTCTAGTGAATTAACTGTATCTCCAAACTAATTGTGTTACACATGTGATTCGTCCAAACGAAAATTAACAGACGGCTGCTTTAGGCACAGTGTCTTCTGATGGGATAGCCACCGTAGCATCCAGACATATGATGAAGTTGCCTAACCCTTTGTTCACTCCAACTACCTTACAGTTCTCTTTTCTTTACAAAGTTCTATGAGGCATGAATACTTCCAAACATGCCAATTTATTATGGCCGAAACTTAAGCATGCCAGTGGATCACATTGAGGATTTCCTGGATACAGATACTGACAAGTACCAAGTGTTGGATACTTCTATTGGATTATTTCAAAATTGATTTAAAAAGAAAATATTGGATACCGTATCTAGCCGGCTAACCTAGAATTTTAGGGTTAAACCTGAATCTGAACCATATTTTGAGATAAATATGGTAATCCAAACACTCCTTCCAAGGTTCAGGTTTTTTTCAAGCTCCGGTTCAATGCTTTGGCAGAGTTGGGTCTTTTATGGGTTCCTCCTAGTTCTTTTCGAAACTTATTAGCAGCTGATCTCAGACACAATCGAGGTAAAAGGGGCAGACTTTCTAGGTTGTGGTTCTCCTTTGTATCTGTTGGTCAGTTTGTTTGGAAAGAAATAGGAGGTTTCTTGAAGATCAAGAAGACTCACCCAAGGAGGGTGGCGTTCCTAGCTGGATTCGAAAGCGTAGAGATTTTAAGCTTTTTTTAATTACAGATCCTTATAGGGATTGGAGTATTGTTGTTTTTTATGATATGATCTTGTTAGCTATTTTGAGTGGATCTCTTGTCCACTTCATCTATTTATCTTTCCCATAATAATATATTCTGTTTATAATAAAAACAGCTTAGTATTGACCAAGTTGGACACGTCAAAAGTATTTAAAATTTTTAAAATGTTACAACTATTAAACAATAAAGAAAAACAGATCTAAGAGATTTCAATTCAAAATTTATAGAATATTTTAATTAAATAGTAAATGAGTAAGACAATGGTTGATAACAACAATAATTATTGATAGTTGTATGTTTGTCGAGGCATGATGTAAAATGCCTTAGATTGAGTTCTGTTAAATAGACCATTCTACCTAATTTCTCCCCACAATCCCAGCCACCATTGAACTTCCTCGTAATAAAAAATATAAAAATAATGCAGCATATAGAATATTTATTTAAACAAAACTATCTAAATGAATCTATCTGCAAATACATTTTAGTATTTCTTACACCCCTCAAATGGATGCAGATGTTGATCATGTCTGACTTATTAATCAAAACTTTGAACTTAGTTAACATGTCAGCTTTTGTTTGCTAGCACCCTAATCAAGTCTAATTACAACAGTATAATAGCTCTCAAATTGGGGCAAAGAGACGTATATATACACAAATTGAGGAATATTTCAATCGAAATGTAAAACAATTCACATACTGCTAACCAAGGTTCATGAGCACACCGAATTTGAAATAAAAATATCAGGCTCATGAAAGCACATAGATTTTGAAGTATTTGCTTCCATACCATCAATGTGTCTTCAAGTTTCTTAGTTTCAGCAAGCAATTTCTTCTCATCAATGAACGGCAATTTGACAACTCCCTTTGATTGTGCAAATGAAGAAGTTGTCACTCATTAGCCAAATAAATAAAATAATGTTGGTCAGCAGTCAAGGAACACATATGAGTAAGATATGAAAGACTACCTGCCAAGCAAAACGCTTCCCATTCATGTCAATTTCAAAATCTGCACATTTAATATATGAACAGCATGTATAAAGAATTAGAGGAGAAAACATGTATTTTCTGCTTCAGGAAACCACAGAGTATACCAGTTGGGTAGAAATCAAAAATGGGAGATGAAGGATCAGTCATCAGTCTCCTGTACTTCTCTGGAAGAGCACTTGAGCTGTATAACAAGCAAACAGTAGAAATTTTTAACTAAGTTAGGCAGCAAATGAATTATAAGAGGGCTACTCAAAAGTCTCCAATTCTAATTAGATGGAAAAAGTAGTGAAGGACCTTGCAGATGGTAGAGTTCCTAAAAGCTGATCAAAGGGTTTAAAAGGTTCCCCAGGGAAAAAGGTTATTTCCAAGTCAGCTAATCCTTCAAGATCAGATGCAAATGGTGCATAATGGTATGGATAGTACCTGGATAAAGATCGAGTCAGTAGAGTAAACTTGCAGGGTATGTTAGACATTGCATAATGCAACTACATGCCCTAAACCTTTTACACGGTGACACAGCACATATTGGACTAAATTTTTCAAGATCCAAACTGATTTGGTATGGAACGAGAGTATGATTCTGCCATGCCCGAACATTATAAACTAAATACTAATAAAGGAGTTTCTGCTTTGTTTCCCAATTTTCATTGCAGTTGTGAGCTCGGGAAATATCATTTATTAAGTTTCTCTTCCAGCAAAAACTTCTTTATAGGTATGCATTTATCTGTTTTATTAATCCTTAACAACGAGCTACTATCTTCTTGGAGTCTCTTTTCTTTATCTCACCACGTATTTGTGTGGTTCGTGTGATGAAGGCAAACAAACGACCTCGTTTTCGGCAGTACGCGTTGTTAGGCGATGATATTGTGATCGCTGACAAAGATGTTGCTGAGCAGTATCAACTCTACTTAGACATCTTAGGTGTCAGGATTTCAAAGTTAAAATCTTTGGAATCTTCTCGTGGAAAAGGAGACACAATACATACCACTGCCAAGAGCAGACACCTTGGTAATAATAGCGGCAAACCCAGCACAGTCCTTCCACATACTTCAATACCTGCAAGACAACTCTTTATCACCTATCCCAGATCGGAAGTAGACTTTTAAACAGCACATACTACCAGGTTGGGTATCAACCAGGTGTAATGAAAATGATCATAACTATTCATAGAGCTACAATCTGATCATTCTTTGAGTAAGATATATTGTTTTTTCATTGAGTATGTCATACCTCTAATTACAGCCATAGACATATTTAAATAGTTCAATCAGTGCATAGCAATATACTAAAAGAAGCTTGCTGAGGATTTTTTCCAGACAGTTGACTAGAAAAGGATAGGAAAATTTTGGAAGTTCATGTAGACTAGCTTGAGGATTGTTGGTATAAGATTAAGCTAGAATTCCAAGTTGGAATCAAAATCATAGGGTTTTTAAGCATCCCAATTTTCTTAATTGGCTTTAAACTACTTTTTTAGTGGTCTCGTCCACTTCTTGTAATTATTTAATCTTTATTAACATAAGTTTGTTTCCTATCCAAAAAAAAATACTAAAACGAGCTTGTAAACAATTAATTAAAATATTCACAATCTTTGCACATTTCTACAAAAAGAGATATTGAACCTATGCGATAGTGAAAGACCAAAGATTTTCCTAGCCATAAAGAAGAAAAAGTAATTGCCATAGATCCGAGCAAGTTCTTTTCCGATGCACTTCAATAGGTAATTGTTACAATTACTGAGTTTTCTTTCATATAAACATGAATAAGATGAACAAGAAATTATAGGGAAACTAACTAAATTCTGGTAACTTTATTTAATTCAGGGGAATTCCATGATCAGTCCCATTTGTTTGGAATCATTCCCGGTTCAACCCCAAGAATTTAATGAGCCTATCTAGTCACAAACTTTTTATTTCTTTTCAAAAATCGAGTCTTTCCACCAATTTTATGGTTAAAATAAATGGCGAAAAGCTTCATATGTGAGACACAGATACAAGCTCCAAAAATCCCCATATCACTTGAGCCATGTATTCTTGTTCTTCGAAGTGAAGAAGATCATCTCCCTCGTTGCCATGCCCTCACTGTCGGATGAAGCAAGTCAACTGGACAATCCATAATCGAGGTTATGCGTTATATGCTTTGTTATTTCTCCCTTTGAACATCTACTTGATTACGTATCACGAAAGCCCACTATTCAGTTCATTTCCTTGCAGCATTTTTTCCATACAAAACATCGCTGAAAAAATCGGAAATCCATAACATATAATCGAGTATGTGTTCAGAGGGAGAAATATTATAGCATACAACAAGTAATCTCGACACCACGAAGCGGTGACTAGCTTTATCTGGCAACTGAGGGAGAAGATCTTCTTCACTTGCGGAGAAGAGGTTAAAACATGGCATAAGGACTACTATGTGGAATTAAATTTTAAGTTGCATGTTTCTAGCAACCATACACTTGTTAATGCAAATGATATTAGAGCCAAGATTAAGAGAGAGGATTGTTAGGTTTGTGCCAATTGCTTGTGTTATCCTAAGTATCGTACCTACTGAAACACGACAATTCAAAGAATTTGATTTGTATGGTACTAACAAATATAACTTTTGCATGGAAGCATATGCTCAAAAAATCATTAGATAGTATATTGGCACAAAGTATTGCCAAAACCTCAATGTTGAGCCGATGATTTATGTTATCAAACAAAATTATGTTTGATCTTGCAGTTCTAAAATATCTACATTTTAAAATCATGTTTGCTCTTGCAGTTCTACATTTTTAAACAACCAAAAGTTCATGTTTAATTCTATATCAAAGAATAAATCATATTGCTTACTGTTTTAATTTCTGAAAAACAGTTAAGTATAAACAGACACCCTGGGTTCTGGCACCTCTAATATTAAACTACTGAAATGAAAGCAGATAACTGGCTAATTATGAATGGTAAGCATGGTACATGCAGTAGTACTCAAATTGAAGTTGTATTTAGCATAATACAGGAAGTTGTTGAATCCATCATATATCTAATAGCTCAGTGGATTCTGGAAAATTTATAATCAATGTTAACAACTTACATTCAGTACATATCCTACAATTTAACTATAAGGACCAATGTTATAAAATTCGCTAGGCGCTAGTCGGGCGCCTAGCGCCTAGGCGGGGACTAGGCGCCGCTAGGCGGATTCCACGGTATAAAGTAAATAAGACTGTGGGATGGGGTACTTCAGAAACGTGTCTGTCAAACTCTAGCTTCAAACTACTATTCACCATAAAAAATCAATACATGTTGGTCAAACCAAGAACCAACATACACAAGAACCAACAGCTCGCAGCAAGGAAGTTGGGGTGGGTTGGTTTCTGTACTTCTGTTATTTGGAGTGCTGGTGTTATTTCGTGTGTGTGAAACATATGCATTTTCCAAATAATTAGGGCCAAAATCTGTTCTTGGATGCTTCTTCAGTTCTTTGTAAACGTGACTGCTGCTTCTGTTTTTAATCGGTCCCTTCTAGGGCCAAAATTTGTTTTTAATGGCCAAATGGGCCTTTTCTGGGCCATTTTTTTCTTGGCAAATGGGCCTGTTCTTTTAGGTTTTAAAACTAAACCCAAATTTTGCAGCGCTTTCAGCGGCGCCTGGCCGATTTTGCGCCGCCTAGCACCGAGTAGGCGGTTCGCCGCCTAGGCCGGCCGATTAGGCCATATTCGGTGCGGCTGACCTCCGCCTAGCGCCTAGGCCGATTTTTAGAACACTGATAAGGACAGGAGAGTAAGTATAAAGGTTAAAAATTTAAACCAGTGCAACAATGACCAGCCTAAAAAGATAACTGTGACGAATGTGGCAAGTATGCATACCACTTCCATTCTGACTTCAGCAATTCTTTTTGGTTCCGACAGTCCAAATTTCTCATAATAATACCTTTCTTTGTATCCAGGTTCCCCCAACTTCACCTGAGAGGAAACATTTGACTTAAAGACAACAGTTTCCGTAATTAGCACATCTCAGCTATCAAACAAAAATAAGAACTATATAGCATCAAATATGTTATCAAGCCACAGTCCATCGTTATAAGTCAAAATGATTGAAGTTTTGGAATAAACGGTATAGGTGAGAAGTAATCTTGTGTACACATTTAATCACAATCTAATGCTACCGACCAAAACAAGCAATCCACAAGTTCTGTTAACTTTAGTGGTGTAAGTCATCAATTGCTATTAAATTCTAATTTTTAAGAGAAAAAATTTAGAGAAGAAAACCTTGTCTATAGCAGAAGTGCGTGGCTCTTCATTAATATCTCTTCGTGATTTAAGTTTCATCTCTTCATTATTCTCATACGCCTGAAACAACAGAAAGGAAAGAAACCACAGAAATAGTATAATTAACCAATATGATTTCACAAGCAATGACACCAATGCAAAGCACTCCCACTGAGATAACAGGTTTATCCTTAATATCAGGCACAAAGCTACAAAAAACACTTTTAACTCCAATATCTATCTAGGACATCTAATAGCCAGTTAAGATGCCACAAAAAGGTGGACGCAGCAAAAAGGACGATGCATTTGAAATTTTTTTGACTTGGTAGCCTCACATGTATAACCAATGAACGTCACCAGCATGAAAAAAAGACAAGGATGTGCAAAACTTCGCTGCTGACAAATTTATAGTAGTTTACAATAATGATGACTTCTAGAGCATTAAACAGCGTACATATCAGTAGAACACGTGCAAATAAACCTCCGTCGAATATAATAATCAAAACTGTGGTTCCATTGTTAAGTGTGCACACACACAGAGTATTCCACTCAATATAATAAAACAGAAACATGGATATTTAATAGTAAAACTTGTTCAAAGGGTTTACAAAGTTAAACAAAAGCAACACTCAAAGAGCAATGAATAAAACAAATACTTTCTGCCTAAGCCTAGTGCCTCTCCTTCCACTTGTTATATTCCCTTGGTTGGTTAGTGCACCAGAAATCATCCAGTTGCTTGGGTCTGGCCCTCTTCCTGTGACTTACGCATGTAGGTGCCAGCCACAAGGAGGGCTGATCTGTCCTTTGCTCTAAATTCATATCACATTGCCTTCAGTTTAGCTTCTTTTATTTTCCATTTAACTTCTTTCTAAACTCAGTGACATTTCTCAGCAGATAGGACTTACATTAAAAATCAAATACAATACATAACATGGCGAAAGATAAGGAGGCATGGCTATGTGCAGACACGAAGTAAGAGAATGAGAGAGACTGATCATGAATTGTTCACACAAATAGTGTAAATGTCTCCACACCAAAACCAGTGACTTGGTGTTTGGGTGTGATGATCATCAGTTTGATCAGTCAATTAAGAAAAAATTAGTACCTATGCAGAAGTAACTAAAAAATTTATCATATATGCGCAGCAGCAAAAGTAGTGGCATATCAACCAATAAAGAGGCTAAATGAAGAGGAAAGGTACAGAGATTACCTGCTGTATGCGAGCCCGTTTTTTAAAGATTTGATCTTCATATACTGCAACTGCCTGAACAAAGTGTTCAACTCTATCCAAGAAGACCTGCAATACGGATCAATAAAACCAGAAGTTACCAAGATTAACAAAATTTAATCCTTGTAAAATCGTAGAACTGAAATGAAAAAATAGAAAGTGCGGGATTTATATGTAGTAAATTTTTTAATCATAAACCTTAACAAACAAATCGTAAAATTACATAAACATACTACAATGTTTATCCCGTTGTATAACCTAACATCTAAATCTTACACAATTCGACCAGTCACGTACACAATCAAATCATGGTACGACCAGATATGTTCAGAAATTCTACAAAACCAGACATGGAGAGAACTTCTTGAAGCAGGCAGGTACATCCCCACAGATTAAGCTAAAACTAAATGACAATCAAGCATAGGCCACTATCACATACATCTTTCAGCAATTTAAATGCTATTACCTCACCCGCATCAGTAAGATAACCACCCATAGCTGCAAATTCCGTTCTATATACATTTATGAGCAAATTTATGGCACCCTGCAAAATGAAATGGAAAACTAAAAGCTAAATATTGTGAAGCAGTAGATGGAAAACTAATGAATTCTAAGTGGTTCCAATTACATGATATCGCCTACAAAGGTTACTGCAACTAAAACATCTCTGCTGTAAATTAAATTTGTGTTAATCAGTTTTGGTAGTGGTTTGGTTGATTCCAACAATATTAGTTCATCTGGTCGAGACAATATACTTGGTTGTCGTGCATCTATTTTTTTGTGGCTGCAGTCTTCCAAAGTTCAGACAGTTGGGTCGTATGGCAAGTTTCAGCTTTCGATGGTTTCATATTTGAAGCTGTACGCTAGATCAAGTTTATCTATAGCTTTGTTATAATAAATTTGGATTGTTCTCAATCAATTCTACGTGCATTATGTTATGGATCCTATGGATAGGCCCAGGCCCATTATAACAAAGGCCTAAAGCTCATCAGGTGGAGAGCAGGGAAAGCGATAAGTAGAGTAGGAACTCAGAACCGTGAATACAATTTGATGCTTGAAAAGACATTCTAGAATAAGACGGAAGCCTATGGAGCCATAGTGGTTAAAAACGAGAGCTGCTACCAGGCGAGTAGCAGGTTACTAAAGCGGGCCTAGGAGCGGGCTTGGGCTTGCCTTTGAAGCCTAGTCAGGAGCGGTTTTGAAACCTAGTCTGGATCACTTACGTGTGCCTAGGTGGACTTTTCAACACCACAACAAAGTCGCCCAAAGGAATGAAAAAGAGATCAACCAAGAAAATTGTCTCCTCTAAAGGAATTCGAACATCCACTCTAAGCCCAGAACAATGTAACTGTCCTACATTCGCAACTTCCACCCTTAGTGCCTGACTGTGCATTGGTAGGTGTGAGGCCTTCGCCAAGGATGTGTCTATGAAGCACTAAGTGCTTCCGAAGTCGATCAAAACCTTCACACTTGTTCAACTAGTTTAATGGGTCTACTTTTGCCATCAAAAATCAGAAAATCCAAACTCAGGGAATCCGGGAGCCTTCTCTCTGCCGTCATGGTGATACCCCTCTCGGTGTGGGGACCCGCGTGAGCCCTTCCCACAGACTTCTCGAAACTGGTCACCCCTTGGATCCTTTTGTGATTGTGTCACTGGAGTGATAAACACATCGTCAACTCCCTTTTCCGCTGATCCGCCATGGATTTGTCCTCCTTATATATGGCCATGCGGCCTCGAATTGTTTCTGTATGATGTTTAAATCTCCCATAACCCCTACATCTGATGTCGGCTTGTCACGACTACACGAGATGGATCTAGTTATGGGTTTGTGAACATAGAAATCCTCAGTGCTCACTCCTAGAAAACCCAAAAATATGAAAGACCAAATGATAAATCAAAAGAACTACCAGATAAATGTAGACCAGAAGACCTGTAGCCTTACACCAGTATGGAGCATTTGATCAAAAACCTGCCATGTTTGAACCTTCTGCAGGCCAGGGTTCAGTAACTGAAATAAGCTGGGCTTTATCGTGCATGACAGCATTCCTCCGTTTGTTTTATCCACAAGTTTTGTTTAGACATAAGCGTAACAGGCAATGAATTTGAAATCCCAATTTAAGCAAGCACTATCAATCATAAATAAATTTAAGTGCATAAGAGCCTTGTGGTCAACAATGATTTTTATGGGCATGGCATAAGCAATTCCGATGTTTCAAGATTCTAGTAAGTTGGTGCATCGTGCTGATGATATTAGGTAGCTCTGACGAATATGTAAAGCAACTCGCAACTCCCTTTCCCACCATTCTTTCTCTCCGTACATTAAATAAAGTAAATAAATATTCCTAAATGTTAAGGCACATACCTCTCTAATTTCTAAGGTAGGCATGTGAGGAAGAAAGTCATTGCCAACAAAGAAACATAAAAACACGAAGTCATCCACCAGCCTGTCAAACTCTATTTTGAATGGAGGGTTGGGGATATCCATTTCATACGCCAAATATTCTCTCAAGACCCAGATGTTGAGAAACTATCATCAAAATAGTGAAGTATGAGTAAAATCCGAAATAATGGAAACCAAAAGATAGCTATAAGATAAGATGAAAGGCTCAGTCACCAGAGAATACAATTCCCAACCTGATAATTCTTCTTATGAATAGGGACATCTTTAAAACAATTCCCATTCACATCTTGAGCTTCGTCATTAGTTCTCCCATGACATTCAGCAGCCAGATGACCAGTCTGACCACAACGAAAACATTTTTCATGGTGTCCAGGCGGATTGATTACCTGCACCATCAGTAAAAAAATGATTAAAAATGCTGGTAGTGTCCGGTAGGGATTTCGCTGTTGCCAAAAGTTTTGAGATAATATGTCATTAATATATGAAAAATGAGAATTGGTATAATGATGGCTGGAAAAGTTAGAAAAGTCATGATTGATAAGTAATTCTGTTCCCGATTGTGTTCCTAGAGCAAAAATGTGTTCAAGTTTACTACAGATGGAAACTCCTACTGAATAGTGGGGCTCTTTTCTCTTTGAAGTTCCATGTGCTCTATCCCTACTTGTTTTTGTGTTGCTCAAGGTCTTGAAGCCATATGCAACAATTACTTCACAACTGACAAGAAAGTTCATTGAAATTACTTCGAGAAATAATAGCTACTAACCTCTCTCAGTATTGAGAAGTGAACTTCATGTGTTGCCAGAGAAAGCATGATCAGGTCTGCATCCTATTTGAAACAGGTGCAAACATGTTTAGACCACGGTAATCCACACACAGCACTTCATAGCAAGCAATTTTCAAATAAAAGAAAAACATGAAATTTGGAACAGTGTTCCAATACTCGCATGAAAGAGAAATGAGAAACGATAAGAAAGAAATACGAAGTTCCTGCACTTACCAGACCATACAAGCAATGCCTAGTATTTGGATCAAATCCAGGGAGGTTGCGCTGCAATCTTATGTAGGACATAATTTTGTGTTCCCCCTCACCAGGAACATTTGCATCAGAAAGAATAACCTTCAACACATGGAGTTCAACAAAAAAATTAAGAGAGAAAGAAGTATCCCGAGAAGCCGAGGCAGAAATAAGATAGAACTAGCAAGCATCACTCAGGAGAGGCTCATCATATTCTCCAACTGCATTGAATACGAAGACAACTTTGAGATAATTTTATCAAACCTTCATAAATCGCCATCCAGGCCCATGGTTTAACCTAAACTGTACATAATACTGAAGAGCTACAGAGAGAACTGCCATAAAGTGAGTGCCAGGAGTGATGACATTTGAATCACATGTTTCATTCTTTTCTTTTGGAAATAAATTTTCCACTTCAAGTTCGAACTCTTTTCTCAATCTTTCTTCTTCGGCTTCCTAACAATAAAGAGAGGTGAATCATTCTTGAGTTAATATCATAAACAAGTCAGAGTTCTTCCATTCACCACTTTTAAAAGTTTGACTTGTCAGAATACATACAGCTGCTGCAGCATCTTTAGCAGCTCTGAAACGACGAGTTCTTTGTTGGTTCATTTTAGCCCTAGGGGCCACACCATCTGCAAAATGAAAAAACCTAATTTTAGGGTTTATTCTTCTGTGAGGGAAACCATATTGAATCTTATCAAAGCAGCTCACCAATTGCCATATAAAGAAGTTTCCTTGGACGAACCAATGAAACAAGGTGGTCGATGTAATCAAAAATTGATTTAAACACATCACTGTAAGTAGCAGGTGCAGGCTGCAATCAAGAGAATGAGGCAAGGTCATCATTCGAGATAGGAGCACGAAGTTTTTCGACAGAGTTAATCCTAATTGAAGTAACAGAGCTTAACACCATGTAACCCAGATACAACCTCCATGTTAAAAACAAAATACTAAAAGAAGGTTCCAAATTACTACGTCCTTAATGAGGTTCATCAATTCCCAAATTCAGGTTAAAGACAAACCGAATGGGATGCTGATAGGACACCGCTCCAGGTAAAAGTACATTCGAACTTTACATCTAAATCTATGGAAATACAAGTCTATGACTCATCCCCACCCTGTAGAAGCCCCAAACTTCCAACTTCTCCCCTCACCTAGATTCTTACACTCGACAATAATCCTGCCCCCCATCATAAAAAAATTCCAAGGTCGTTGCCTCCTTTTCCGCATGTCAAGAAGAAAATTTATATATTGACATTTAAAAGCTACTGAAAAATACAATTTTAACCTAACCTTCAAGATCACCAGCCCAAAACTTCCCATTTTTGGTGTATGGCCTCTACGGTATTATATTTCAGGTCAACTACTTCTCACAGGCATCAAAATTTCTTTAAATTTCTGTGAACCAACTCCTCCCATGTTTAAAGACTATAACTTCAGAATTCAAACCTACATTATTTTTCCTCCACAAAATAGACTCAATAGTTCTTTCAGTCAGAAAACAAATCAATCGGCACAAGAAACGGAATTTCTTTAAACCGAATGAAGTTATCAAATAATTAATATATAATTACCTTGCCTTCAGGGTGAAAACATGGGTGAATGATACCATTCATGTCCAAATACAAATTATCAAACTCGATGCCATTAGGGTTAGGGGTAGACACATCGAGAGGCAGCGGCACACCCTTATTATCCTTTCTGGGCTCTTCTTCCACCACGTCCACGATAGACAAAGGGTACCGATCTGCTAGCCACCTGTAAAAAGACGGCACACCCATCCTCCCTCAGCTCTTACTGTCACTTTAGCTCTAATTCCACTCGTTGTCGGAGATTGAAAAGAAAAATCAGCTCCTAGTTACTGCTTCGTTTGAGTTGGGGATTTAAAAGGAGTTGAAGTACTTCGAAATAGGACTGTGTTAAGTTAAAAGGATCTTCTGTTTTTTTTAGCAATGTTACTCGAATTGAAGGACAGGCGATCCGGTAAAAAAAAGTTCATTACTGGGTAAAGGTCAATTGTCATCCCGACAGCATCCACAGGAGATCATCCGATTCGTGGGCCCGTGGTCATATGAATCAAATGTCTCACTGCTCACGGTCAAATAATTCATAGATCAAATACTTAGGCCCCATTTGGTAGACTGGATTAGCCTGGATTGGTAAATAATCCGTCGTTTGCTACGTTGTTTGCGCACAATATAATATCCTTCGACGGGTGATTAGAAAGTTACACAGTAACTTTTGGTCGGTCAAGCAGTCCCTCAGACATACATGCTATTATTAATCCGAATCTACAGATTGAAGAAACGTTACAATTTTACCCCCAAAACCAGTAGCTTGGATACAGAAATTTGTGAAGCCCTTCGCTATTTGTGATCTTTGGATCGAGAAATTAAGCTTGTTCTTCAAGTTTTGATTTCTTACCTCGTTTTATCCAGGATTTCTGTCTGCGATGAAAATTTTTGGTTAAATTAGATAAATGAGGGTGAAAAAGCAGAAGCGCCATCGAAGAGCTGTGAGATTCTACACGGCTTGCTATGGATTCCGAGAGCCATTCAAAATCCTCTGTGATGGGACCTTTGCGTACCATCTTTTGGCTAATGGAATTACTCCCGTTGATACTGCGTTGGCCAATATTCTTGGCGCGACTGTCAAAATCTTCACTACTCGGTCTGATAATGTTCTATTTAGCATCGATTTTTCGTGAATAATAATTCATTATTGTTAACTGGGTTTGGAAGTATTTGGCAACAGATGTGTAACTGAAGAATTTGAGAAGCCTTAGTGTCCTACTCTGATTCTGTTAATGCTGCTCGAAACCTGATAACTGCAAGGTCAGTCCTTTTAATTGTTAGAAGAACTGTTGTTCATTGAGATCATTGCAACCCACAATAAATCAATTAGGTGGGCATTTCACTTCATCTTTGTGTTCGATATTTGCATCTGTAGACTTGGAAATTAGTTGTGGTTGGAATAAAAGTTTTGATATAAGTGGTGGAACTATGCTGCTATATACTTAGTCTGCACTGAATGTCTATAATAGAGAGAGTCTCGAGAATTGAGGATTCATTTAAAACAAGATTGAACATTCTTCTTCATCTTTGTGTTCGATATTTGCATCTGTAGACTTGGAAATTAGTTGTGGTTGGAATAAAAGTTTTGATATAAGTGGTGGAACTATGCTGCTATATACTTAGTCTGCACTGAATGTCTATAATAGAGAGAGTCTCGAGAATTGAGGATTCATTTAAAACAAGATTGAACATTCTTCTCCGATCATACTGTGATTTTCAATGAAAATATGTAGTAAGGATAAAATTTCAATAACCTGATTTCTAGATGTGATCACGAGAGGAGACAGGAGAGAAGCGTGTGACGGTTTGGATATGAATGACAATCATGGAGATCATCAGGATCTCAAGAGAAATGATAAACCAAATAGGATGGTGATGAATGATAAAGTTCAATTCAAGCAAAAGAGAGCAAAGGTAAGCATCAATGTACTGCCATCCTTTTTTGTCCTTTCGCCATTCTTGTGAGCTCCCCACGTCGGTTTTACTTACTCTATTGTTTTCAATATTTAAATATAAGGTGGAGAAATCACTTCTTTTCGATGTATTTGTAGCCCACAGTTCAAGTAGTTTACGTGTTACAGGGGAAGCACGTCGCTTTTTCTTAATTCAAAATTTGCTGACAATTTGCTGCTATGCATTCATTGTATGAAAGCTAATGTTGCTTCTGTCCACCCTCTTGATACACAAATTATTGCAAAATTTTTGCAACACATTCTTCTTCAATCAGGATTTTTTTACCAATTTGATGCGGTTCAAGTTCTTGAGAAGTTTGCAACTTTTACAGCAGAGCCTTGCTTGATGATGGTTTACCATTTTTCCTTGGACGTGGTGACTGGTGAGGTTGTTACTGATAATATCAGATCATCACTGATTGAATAGTCTCAGGTTTCCTCGGGAGCTTTGATAACCCCATAAGGTGTGTTTTGTGAACTTAACCAATTCGCAAATGATTGAAAACCATCAATAGAGATCCCGGTGAAACGAAGAGAGAGGTTGGTACCACCTATGTATATCAAGTAGAATGTTGTAGGTGAAAGTTGAAACATGGGATGTTCTGTTTTTTAATGGAGTAGGGTTTCTTTCATGTTTGGTTTGTCTTTTCTGTAAGAAGATATAAATGTTTGAGAGCTGCAGAGTGGGTATTGATCGACGTAAAATTGAAGTTATATGCAGTTTCACAAATAATTAATTGTTGTGATCACGGGAAGAGAAAAAAATGCTCCAGCAGTTCATAGGCAATGTAATTTATGTTGTAAAGGGTATATTAGTAAAAGCCTCACCTGAACCACATTTTAATCTATCTCTTTAAAATCAAACCAAACACAAGTTTACAAATCCCAGATATTAACTATCCACGTATATTTTTTAATTATCACTCAACTTATCTATCACATCCTACCTACCAAGCGCAGCCTTATGGTTATACTATCATTTTAATACTATTATTTCTTTTTATATTTATATAAATAAATAAATACAAATAACTTTAACTCTATTTTAGTTAATTTAAGCTATAGTTTATCATATTTTATAGTTGTTAAAAAATTATTATTCTTTTGTCATTTTTATTTCACGTGATTTAATACTAAAAAACATATTCGCAAATAAATGGTACAACAGATGAGTATAAATGTTCGCCAAATTAGAAATTAAAATTACCAAATATTTTAAATTGGATTAATCATTTACTGGTCATGCCGAGATTTTGCCAAAGTTCAACCAAATCGTGATGAAGGTGATGACCACCATGTAGTTTGGTTTTTTTTTTAAGGTATTCTACAAATTCTTGGATTGAGTCATTATTTGCATCAAAAGTATCTCATTCTTCATGACCCCAATTAATATTGCATGCCACTCGTCCTCGATGTGTGAAAATAATCAAACATCCCATAAGAATACCTATTTAGATTAATATTGTAAGACATATATGGAAACTGTATTCTATTTATTTTATTTTCTTATTTAACTTTTTTTCCTTGTACATAGTATTCACAGATTTAGTGGTCAATGACCATAATACCAATTTTAAAGAGATTTCAATCACATTTTAAATTCTATTACGATTAATTGTCCCTTTAATTTCTTAGAATATCACAAATGCTTCCATTTGGGCTTAAAATTGAAAAGTTGATATTTTGTTATTGATTTATGAGCAGAAATCAAGAATCAGATATTCTTCTATATAATTTCTTAAAAACATGTACACATTTATTTAAAATTTATGTATTCTTACCAAACTCAATATTTTATTTCTTTTAAGAATATACCCTGCCTCTTTAAGAAAATTATAAAATCTTATTTAAATATATTTTTAAGTTTTGATTAAATCGGCATGTATGTGCTGTCATTCAAATTTTTAACTTATAATTTTACGGGTTGGAAAAATACCAAGTGAAAAATTATATTTATATAAGTGGAAATAATTCTTTTTAATGTTTAAAATATAACGTAGGAATAATTGATACATTGAGGGAGCGCTTGATAAGTAGGATGTGATTGATAATGAATAATTAGTTTGAATGATAATTTTAAAATAATAGTGTGATATTTAATATTTGAGATTTAGAGATTTCTGTTTGGTTCGATTTTAAACAAAATGATTAAAAATTGATTCAGTGAATATTTTACCAAAAAACCCTTAACCTCGTATAAGGGTAATATTGCAACTGAGATTTAGGTGTAAACAAATCAGTTAATCTCGCAGTTGCTAAAAATTACTGGTGCATCGTTGTTTTGTTGCGGTCCACATGTATATGGTAATTTCTCGAATGACGCGAAGCACAAACCTTACTCTGTTCACGGAGAGAAAAGCCATTGATGATGGCTTCTCGTGTGTTCCCAGCTGTTACTTCACTTCACAATTACAACAAATCATCCATTTACTTCTTCAAATCTCCTATTTCGGTGCCCTGTAAAAGAAATTCCATAAAATGCAGTTCATTTCTTGACGACATTTATCAGAGCCTGTTCAATGATTCCCTTCATCTGGACACGTTTCCTGCTCTCCAGCAACTTCAAACTGCTGCTGGGGAGCTTCCAGACGATCAGAAATGGAATATATTGATTTTGTCCGATCTTGCTTGGATATACCTGACTGCTAGGCCTGGAGTTCTTATTGGCGCGATTGATGCATATGTTTTCGCCACTCTGCAGCTGAGGTTGGATAGTTACCGGGGAGAAGGATGAGAGAAGGCGAATTTTGTTGATAGATCTGGGTTTAATAAGGGTTAACATGGGTAAAAGTGGGAAATTTCTCAATTTCCTTCCAATCAACATATGCGGACTATTAGTACCATCTATTTCGAAGAGATGAATAATTAGGCAAAGGAAGCTGGAATACTTACCAATCACGGGCCGAAGGATTTGCATAAATTGTGCAAAAAACGAGTCAAACGTTTGATTGATTATCAATCCAACGCTAATCATGCGTACCAAACGCAGCCTGAGTTATAAAGATTTAGTCCTATACACGTGAATCTAAACAAGGTTAAAAGCACATTGCGGTGCGTTGTAGAAGTCTAAGATCGAAGTCAAAAAATTTATGGTTCAAGTAGGGGTGTCAAATTTTGACCCGACCCGAAAACCCAACCCGAACCCACCCGAAAAAACTCAGGTTCGGGTTGAGACATTTCGGGTTCGGGTTGGGTTCCGGTTGAGACATTTCCACCTACCGTGAAGAGCCGGCGTTCTTGCAATTCCGGTTGGAGCCAGGCACAAGTGCCAGCAAGGTATTCCTTTAAAACACCCTATGAATGTCATAGATATGAATTGTTCATCGTATTGATCGTCTCCCGGCATTATTGTTTTTATGTTCTTCCGCTGCCCCGCTGGGAGGCGTGATCCGGATCCCCAACACTTTCCTCAGCCACCAATACTTTACGATCATGCTTGCGGCTGGGTATCTTGTCACCTCTCGTCCTCATCCGCCTATCCTTGGATCTCTCCTTGGATCTCTCAACAGCTCTCTCTTCAGTCTTGTCTTCTCGCTTGTATCGATCCTCCTTCTTGTCATCCCTCCTGTATCTATCATCTGATCTCTTGTCGTCTCTGGATCTGTCCTCCTTTCTTGGCCTATTGCAATCAGCTGCAAAGTGCCCTAGACGATCACAGTTATAACATTTCATATCAGAAGCAACTTTATCAGATTTATGAAAATTATTGTAAGGAGAGGAAGGGTTATAGGATCTTCTCAAGTATTTCCCAAACTTATTGACGAAGAGGGACATGACGTCGTCGCTGAGTTGATCAGCCGCCTTGCTTGTGCTTGGAGAGCACTGTTCAGCAGATAGTGCTTTCGTTGGCTGGGAGGTCGATGGGACTTCAGATCTTGTTTCGAGTTCAAATTCATATGCTTTCAGGTTTGCGAACAAATCGTGAAGCTCCAGTTTGTTCAAATCCTTTGATTCCCTCATAGACATAGTCTTCACATCCCACTCTCTTGGTAATGCTCTCATGACCTTCAACGCCAACTCTCTGTTACTGTATTCTTTGCCTAAGCTGTTTAGTTCGATGACAACTACACTGAAGCGCTCGTCAAATTCAGTCATATTTTTGCCGTCCTTCATCTTTATTGACTCGTATTTCTGCTGAGCCACCGTCAGCTTGTTCTCTTTTGTCTCATCGCTTCCTTCACATATCTGGGTCAGCTTTTCCAGATGTCTTTAGCTGTGGCGCAGGTTTTGATTTTGCTGAACATATTTTTGTCTTTGTCCAGCGTCTTGTAAAGTATATCCCTGGACACATTGTCTAAGTTTGCTTTCTTTTTATCTTCACTTGTATATTCATGTCTGGCCTTCTCAAGGAATTGAGGCTCGCCATTGGATATAGCAAAAGCTAGATTAGGATTCATAATCTTCAGCGGCCCTTCAGTGAGGACCACCCACATTTCATCATCTAGAGCAGCCAGATGCGCTTGCATGCGTATCTTCCAATTGTCATAATCTTCCCTTGAAAACATAGGAATCTTGTTGTGAGAAGTCATTTTAATATATGAGACAAATCACAAAAGACAACTGTTCAATACTGAGATACACAGGCTCTGATACCAATTGATAGTCCCGAAAATATGATCAATGTGGTTCGAAAACAGCTGCAAGAGTTCAGAAGGGGGGTTGAATGAACTCTTGTGTATTTTAAATTTTTCGAAACCTTTAAAATAGTTTTACAAGCGCTGCTTAACTTAAACCCGAGTTACCAGATTTAAGGATCTCAGTTTAATCAAATCTCTGGGCCAACAAAGTATGTGCGGAAAAAGGCCGATTGATTTGTGAACAGATTAACACAATAAATAAGTAAATGCGTAAAGTAAAGAGCAAGGGTCGAGAATTTGTTTCTGGAAGTTCGGATATAAATATCCTACGTCTCCCCTTCTTCCTTTTTAGGAAGGTTTCACTAGAAGATTTGATGCGTGTAGTCCTTCTACAAACACCCGATCACCGAGCCTCGCTCCAGGTGAACTCCTAGCAATCCTCAATGAACAACAAGCAGTCGCAGCTGCTTTTTACAACACTTGTATAATTTTCAAACGGCTTTTTACTGTGCGTTTGTTACAGACTCAATCGAATGATATAACAATGAAATACAGTATATGTGAGACTGTAAAATCTTCTGGTTTCAACAATGAAACTCGATTATAGAAATGTAACCAGAAGATAGACTCGAAGATATATCTATGAAGATCAGTGAATTTGTTCTTCGAGTGTTTGAGCTTTTTGAGAATGCTTCAATATGTGATATAGCTCATAAAATCAAATTGGCAGAGGTTCAGCAACTTAGTAAGAGCGAAGGATGCTTCTTAAATTCAAACTGCTGGTATTTATAGGCATCGCTCAACGGTCATTAAATCTGATAAGGAAATTTAATCCCTTTTGAAATCGGAAAATCTCATAACCGTATACTCTGCTATTATAGAAATGTAACCAGAAGATAGACTCGAAGATATATCTATGAAGATCAGTGAATTTGTTCTTCGAGTGTTTGAGCTTTTTGAGAATGCTTCAATATGTGATATAGCTCATAAAATCAAATTGGCAGAGGTTCAGCAACTTAGTAAGAGCGAAGGATGCTTCTTCAATTCAAACTGCTGGTATTTATAGGCATCGCTCAACGGTCATTAAATCTGATAAGGAAATTTAATCCCTTTTGAAATACGGAAAATCTCATAACCGTATACTCTGCTCCACTACAAGGTAAATTGCACACTGTCAGAGAAAATTTGTCTCCTTCCATATTTGTGCAATAACCGTGTAACAACCTCTGTAAATATGTACTATTTACCCAAAAATAGTACCGATGCTGTCTCCTAAATTCCAGGCAAATTGTACGATTCTGTTGATATTTTCAATTTGAGTAATCGATCGTATTTGAATCTCTTTAAAGCTTGCGCCAGAAATTCCTTCATTGTTGTATAAGATGTTGCGATTGGAATATGTTTGAGTAGCATGCAACGGCTGATTTCCTTTCACAACCCAACGTCTGATTTGTAGCGCTAACCCCAATGCTGTCGTTTTAACTAATCTAAACGACGTAGTTTTGCTATGCGCAAACACCAAGTATCAGCGACTGGTTACACATATCACTGTAGCTCCCGACTGGTTAGTGTAATCCATCGACTGATTCCAATACGCTGTCGTTTCAACTTATTCAAACGCTGTCGTTTTGCAGTCTTTATAAAAACACATTAACACTCAAATACTTGCATCTGATTATTCAAAACACTATAGTCACGTCTGGATAAATGATCCACTGTAGCTTGCGTCTGGATACATGATAAACTCAACGTCTGAATCAATATAACATGCGTCTGAAATATGCAAAACACTGTATCCTGCGACTGGATACAATATTCCTTGTTCTGAATACCCAACGACTGGTGTACTGTAGCTCTCGTCTAGATTTCATGTCGACTGAATACTCTATCTGTCGTCTGGATACTCAAACACTGTTATCAACATCTGATTGTCCAAATATAACTTGTCATTTTTGTCATCACCAAAACTATAAATTTTATCGTAACAATTTATTTACCCAGAAGGAGTTCAACATGAGGCAAAGATGATTGCTCGAACTGGTTAAAGACTATGATTGTGTAATTAATTATCACCATGGTAAAGCTAACGTAGTAGCTGATGCATTAAGTAGAAGATCTGTGGGTTTATCTCAGCTTTTAGTTCAGACTCCACTAGCGAGAGAAATCGAAAGATTTGAGTTGGGAATAGTTACGCAAGAGAATGCTGCTAGACTAGTTGTTCTTAAAATCCAATCTACGTTGAAAGAGCGTATTAGAGATGGTCAAACAAGGGATGATAAATTACTCAAGTGGAAGAAGCAAGATGAAAAAATAGGTGGAAATCTTTATACTACAGTAGAAGGAATTCTGAAATACCAGGATAGGTTATGGGTACCGCGAACAGATAATTTGCACAATGAGATTATGAATGAAGCTCATAACACACCATATTTAATTCATCGAGGAGGAACGAAGATGTATAAAGATTTACAACATCTGTTTTGATGGCCAGGTATGAAACGGGATATTTATAATTTCGTTTCTGAGTGTTTAACATGCCAGCAAGTTAAAACAGAGCATCAGAGACCAGCTGAGATGTTAAGACCGCTCCCTATACCAGTATGGAAATGGGACAACATAGCGATGGATTTTGTAGTAGGTTTACCCAAGACACTCAATGGATTTAACTCTATTTGGGTTATAATTGATATATTAACCAAGTCAGCACACTTTTTACCCGTAAAGACGACTTATGATCTGAATAGGTATGCTGAATTATATGTGAAAGAAATAGTGAGACTACATGGAATTCCAAGTTCTATAGTATCAGATCATGATCCAAGATTTACCTCTATGTTCTGGAAAAGCTTACATAAAGCCTTGCGAACTAAGTTAACCTTCAGTTAGGGGTGTCAAATTCTGACCCGACCCGAAAACCCAACCCAAACCCACCCGAAAAAAATCAGGTTCGGGTTGAGACATTTTGGGTTCGGGTTGGGTTCGGGTTGAGACATTTCGGGTTGGTTCGGGTTCGGGTCAGACTTTTGTTTAAAATTTTTACTTCAACTCGACCCGAACCCACCCGAACCACCCAAATTGATAGTAACCCGATAACCCAACCCGAGTCGACCCGAAAAAACCAGGTTAGGGTTGGGATTTTCAGGTTCGGATTGGGTTCGGGTTGAGACATTTCGGGTTGATTCGGGTTCGGGTCAGACTTTTTTTTAAAATTTTACCCCAACCCGACCCGAACCCACCCAACCCACCCGATTGACACCCCTAGGTTCAAGTATAAAAGTTCTAGCTACATAATTTTATGTGAGTAAAATAAATGATATAAAAGTAATTGAAGGAAAATAATTTGTTGTTTGATACTACGAATAAATGAAAAGGCATTCACTAAGATCTAGTACGAGACTTTTTATAATTGAAATTTATGAGGGCATTTTAATCTGATAAGAAGGACAATTGGGTTTAAATCAAGAGTAAATTTCCAATAACTCCTTGAACCAAAACATAAATTTGCTTACAGTCTCTGTTAGAGTAAAAAAATTTGCATTCCCTGATTCTAAAAAAAAAAAATTATAAACTCCGCAACACCACATGTTTTTAGCCAATAGAAATTGGGTACAAATTATTGAAAATAGAATACATAATATATGAGTTTGAGTACCAACTGTTTCAAATCCGGTACCAATATATGAATTTTGAGTATAAAACATGTATACTTTGTCTTGAAATTAATAATAAAATTGTTTTTATTTAGTGATAATCGCTACAAAATATTTAAAATAGGATATTAGCATATGATAATTGAGTACAAACTATTTCAAAACAGAATACATAATATATGATATTTCAGTATCAACTGTTTCAAATTCGATACTAATATATGAATTTTGAGTATAAAACATGGATATTATGTCTTGGTATTAATGATAAACTGTTTTTTATTTAGTCATAATCGGTACAAAATATGTTACATATGATATTAATATATGATAATTGAGTACAAACTATTTCAAATTCGATGATGAAATATGATATTTGAGTATAAGAATATATGTAACGAATGATGATTGTAAAAGATTGTAATAATTTATACTCAAAATCTTAATTTTTATACTGAACATAAAACTATTTATACTCAAATATCATCAATTATGTACTTGATTTTCAATAATTTATACCCAATTTCTATTGGATAAAAACATGTGATATTAGGGAATTTAAAAAAAATTTCTAGAATCAAGGAGTGTAATCAAATTTTTTTTCTCTGAAAACAAATTTATCTTTTGATTCAGGGATTTAAAGCAAATTTATCCAAAAATCAAACCAACAAATAGAAGATTACGGTCCAATCGATTGTCTAGGTTTAAACCATTTAACAAATCACACTTGCACTGGATTTGACTCCATCCTATTTAGGGACGAGTTTGTGTAAGTTAAATGGAAATTAGATAGGGATTTATTTCTTTCCTGAATGGATTTGGTCAAGTAACAATCGGGTGATAATAGGGTCTCCAAATCGTAACAATGGATTACCGAACATTGTAACAAATTTGAAAATAAAAACATGGCATATTTATTGACATCTCCTCTATATTATTAGTCCATGAATTGGTAAGGGCAACATCGAAATGGAACTCTTTCCGGAAAATGTTTTTGCCTGCAGACGCAAGCGGACCTCAGCAAAATAGAGAACATGCTCTTACACATAACCTGTGTCGGTGGAATCAAAATTTTATTTTCTGTAATACAATTTTTTTTTGTGCTCCACATATTCCTCAAACCCTTCAATATTTTTTCTAAAAAAGAAAAACTTCTGTATCATGCACATTTACGTATCATTTTTTGGCATAGAGGATTGTCAAATGGCTAGGTACAAACCTATTTACATAATGGAAAAAATAGGTAGATGCAGGAAGCTCTCCACGTCTTACAGAGGCCGCAATAAGGGGTAATCTTCAAGTAGTTCCCGTTCTGAAAGCGTGTCGCCTTCATTTTGAGGGGTCCATAACACCTCAACTGCCTATATTTTTAAACAATATAAAATTGCACAATGGTAAACGACGAAACAAATCTAGAGGTTGCTAGTTTAAATGATTCCTGGCTCACCAGAATTCTACTCGAGGGGATTGATGCTAGCTTTTGCAAGGCTTCCTTTAAGTCCTTACTGCTGTTGACAGAAGACAGCTTATGTACTCCCACAGCTGCTACCACAATTGTAATCTGGAATAATATAAATGGCAAAATAATCAAATGGATAAAAGGGGGCAAGGTAGCTGATTTATAGGGAAAACAAGAAGAAACATTACGTCTCTAATCAAGCACAATCTGTTTCAGCATTAAGTCCTGATACAACTTGATTTTCATTAGCACACTACCTAGATATCAATTAGAACAAATAAAATGTGTGAAGATGTAACCAGAACCCTTTTCAAATGTATATGACAGACGCAGCACCAACTACTAGGAGCACACTTGATACGAAAAAACATTATATACAATGGACAATACATCCTAAACATAGTTCCTAACGCATATAAAAGAGTTTGTAGGCAAATATTTCTTTTTCAATCAGTCTATTTATGGGAAACTAGTCATTACCACAATGTATTCATTGCTAAATCCACTTGAACTCAGGATTGTCGATCTTTGCTTCTTAATGTTATTTACGTTTACAAGTGTCTCCTCATCAAACTTCCCACGTTCCTCGATTGAAAGTTGATTGAATCTTCTTTCCCCTTCCTCTATGCTCTTTTTTACGTCAACCTGCATGTCGTATGATGATCTTAATGCATGAAATAAACATTTCATCTGTCTCTAGTACCACTTTAACAAGATGAGATTTTTTGCATTAGTACCACTCCAATATGCAATACCCACTATAATATGATTTGTATCAGTCACATGGTCTTTTTGTGGTCATCACTTGTAAACAGACTATAAACAAGTAGAAACGTATGGAAAGTTTCAACTCTGAAGTAGGAATTATGAATAAAAGAAACATGCAACAGCTTCCCCATGTCTGGTATCATTCCAGAGAAACAAAAAGGGGAATACCAAACACAATTCCAAGCTAGCCTCGAATAAACTTGAGGTTGATAGGTTCTTATTTTGATCTCTCTATTCGATTAATGATAGTGATTCGGCAAATTTCAGTTATTAAATTGATGTTTAACATTAACATTAGTGGTTTTTGATGGCGTTGAGATTGAAACGATCAAGGGGGTCTAAATATCAGAAGAAGACAAACTTTTGCATGGCTCGGCAGACCAGCATCACAAAGCAAGAAAAGAATGAAGAGGAAAGGAGATCAAAATTTTGATTAAGTTTTCGGGTTGTGCTGCAAGGCTCAAGCTATTTTACAACCATGAATTGAAAAGCACAACCCACCTCTTTGAAGGACCAAGTAATGCATTGAATTGGAAGGAAAGAAACTGATAACATACACAACTCGTAGTCACGACACGTGATGCTGGATCATATCCAACCACATCTTCCTCATCTTGATAGTTTAGGAAATCCCACATTTGCTTATTTTGGGAATCCACTTCATGCGGGTTTCTAGCCAAATTTTCAGCCGACATATATATGAAATCTGGAGGAGATTATCGGGGGCTGACATGATAAGTACAGAAAAAATTTTCAGCGGACAATCAGGTTTTGGAGGAGCCGAAGGAAAACAGAGGCGGCAAGGAAAATGGGGGAAGAAAAAGGGATCAACTAACAGAGTTGACTTCAAGAGTTTATTCTCATATCTAAGCTTTCTTCTTTATTTTTAATTGATTATATTTGAACTACTGAGAAACATTTTTAAACATCTTTTATTCGTTATAATTTTGAACTAAGTTTATTTAATAAAGATTTGGTGATATATTGCCTGAACCTATGTTTTAATTGTTGTTATTTGATTTAATTCTTGATTTTCTTGAGTGCCAGTTTTATTTTTTTTAACCTATCAAGTCCCAAGAATAAAGGCAGAGAAGGAACAAATATCCAACTGAATAAAATGAGATATAGGCTTATCATGCACCGAAGATATTTGACATAAAAGGTTGACAAAGATTCTTAGAAGAACTCCACCACCATTTACCGGGTCCTATTCCTCAGACAAATGTATTCCGATGCCCTTTGGTTTACAAACCTGATCCGACGCAACTATATGATAATAAATGTCCTGTCAGCTCTATCCCATAAGAAATTCCTCATAATTCCACCTAGAGGAACCCAAAAGTATCTAATGGGCCAAGTTTCTTCCAGAACCAATCTCACCAGCCAACCCTTCACTTCTCTTTTTTCAAAGTTAAGGACCAACAAGGCACTTTTATCTAGAGTGCCCTTTAATATTGATATTTGAGAAAAGGATTTCAGAATCTGCACCAGAAATCGCACATGGTCATCATTCTATACAAGAACAAAGTATCATCCACAGATTGAATATGAGAAATCTCCTCTTTTCTTCCTAATTGCAGCCCCTGATAAAGTTCCCATTGATTTAACCATATCGCTCAACTTGCCCTATACATCTCTTACCATGTTAAGCTTAATTGGTGAGAGCTGATCACCTTGCCTAAGGTCTTTCTCACACATATATTTACTTTTAGGCCCTCCATTAATAAGTATTGAGAACGACACCGTTGAAACACAACCGTAATCCATTTTCTCTATCTCTCCCCAAACCCCTTGTCAACTAGGACAAAATCCAAAAAACTCCAATCCACGTGATCATAAGCCTTCTCGAAAATCGACTTTAAAAACCCACCTCTTCTTTAAAATCTAGAATCTGCCTACCTTAGGTGAAGGCAATTTGAGTTTCTGCTTTTTGTGATGGGTATTACCTTCTTCAATCTTGAAGACAAGACTTTAGCAAAAAACTTGTACAAACTGGTAGTCAAATTGATAGGCCGAAAAATCTCTTACCTTAGAAGATTCTTGCTTCTGAGGAATCAGACATTTATACAATTCACTGGTGATACCATTGATAGCCTCACCTTCAAAGAGTTTATCAAAAACCTTCATCAGTTCCCCATTGATAATATCCCGACTCCCGTAATATAGTTCAAATGTAAAACCATTTGGATCCGGAGTCTAGAAACTGCACTCTCAAACACCGCTCTTAATATCCTCTGGAAAAGTATCTCCAATTCTAAACCAGATTCATTATCAATCATACTCCATTCCAATCTGTGAAAAAATGGAAAGACTATCTTCTATTCCTAGAGGATAATTATCAAATATTTGTTACCTTTGTGTATAGTGTATTTTAGGAAACATAATATTCTAGCTCTAGATTTAGATATGTAAATCTGTATATACAGGGTCTATGTTCTTTAGTGTAATAAGTGAGAAATATTAATTCTTCCTTCAAAATCTTATTCTCCTGTTTAATCTTCAACATGGTATCAGAGCTCTAGGCCATAACGCTGCCACTCAGAAATTGCGTCGCGCAACTCCGTTCGCAGGCTGTAAACTGTGAACGGCCAAGTCAACTGCCGAAGAGCACCGTGTTCGTACTGCGTAGAGGAGCGACAATCACTGTGAACCTGAGACGACGCCAGGATGTCTGAGTCAAAGGACAATACTGTTACGATCCTAATCGCAACTTGTAACACCGATTGATCACAAAGGAAAAGGAATTGAAGTGCATATTGAAATGAACTAGGAATTGAGATACAAGCAATCAAGTGTCCATCCAAGGTTTCCCCTGTAACCTCTAGCAATGCTAGATGAGCTAATTGAATATCAATTCTATCAATGTCTACATCCTCCCGCCTTCCTGCTATTTATTCTGTACTATTCCCTTATTTGGGCCTTGGGCCTTCTATTATATACATGTGTTACTATGGGTTTGGGCCTATTTACAATTTCCCGTCTAATTCCCCTATCAATACCCTCCCCATTCAAAGCGGCCTTGTCTTCAAGGCTGGTTTGTTGAAATTGTGATTGAAAGTCAATAGCATCTTCCCACGTGGCCTCTTCAATTGGCTTATCCTTCCACTATATGAGGACTTGTGGAACTAGTATCCTGTCTGCTTCTTGTGTCTGTGAGCGATCACTCTGAGGGGTTCATAGTTGAATGTCAGATCTTGCTCCAGTCCAACCGGTAAGTTCTGAGTTACTGTATTTTTCCCCACTGCCTTCTTACGTTGAGAGACGTGAAACACCGGATGTATGCGCGATCCCACTGGTAATTGAAGCTTATAGGCAACCTCCCCTACCCTCTGTACCACCACAAACGGACCATAAAACTTTGGAGCTAGTTTCTGAAAGACCCTGGAACATATGGACTGTTGTCTATGAGGTCGCAACTTGAGGAACACCCTATCACCCACTTCAAACGTCACATTGCGCCGGTGAAGATTGGCGTGTTTAGCCATTCTTTGTTGTGCTCGTTCCAAATTATATCTGAGCTGCCTTAAAACCTCATCTCGGTCCCCTAACTCCCGGGCTACTGCTGCCACCTTTGATTCACATGGGAGGAACCTGGTGATCACTGGTGGTTTACGCCCATAAACCGCTTCAAAGGGTGTCATTTGGGCCGCTATTTGAAACCAGGTGTTGTACCAATACTCTGCCCAATGGACCCAAGTGCTCCACGCTCTCGGCTGCTCCAACGCAAAGCACCGTAGATATGTTTCTATACATCGGTTTAGAACCTCCGTTTGTCCATCAGATTCTGGATGGTAGGCTGAGCTCATAGCGAGTTTGGTACCCTACAATCGAAAAATCTCATTCTAGAGCGCACTCATGAATATGGAATCCCTGTCACTGACTATTGATTTCGGGATCCCATGGAGGCGTATTATCTCTTTGACAAACTTATCCGCTACACTCTGGGCAGTGTAGGGATGTTTCAAGAGGATGAAATGGCTGTATTTGGATAGTCGATCTACTACTACAAACAACACCTCAAACCCACGTGACTTCGGTAATCCTGAGATGAAGTCCATGGAGATGTCCTCCCATATCCTCTCAGGGATTGTCAACGGTTGTAAAAGCCCTGCGGGTTTCATAGTTTGATACTTCTGTCGTTGGCAAACCAGGCACTTAACAAATAATTGGTACACTGCCATTTTCATTCCTTTCCAAAAGAAATTGTTAGTGATGCGTTTTAAGGTTCGGAAGGCACCCGCATGTCCTCCTTCTACTGAGTTGTGACACTCTTCCATGATTTGGTCAATCCATTTCGATGGTGAGGGTAGCACCAGCCTACCCTTGTACAGTAGCGTCCCATGAGATAAAGTGTACGGGGAATTTGCCAGTTCCCCTACGTTCAGTTTGGAAATAATCTCATGTAACCCGGAGTCCAACACACTGTCTCTTTAATCTCTTCTATGCTATCCCATTGCGGTATAGAAATGCCATTGAACCCCGCGTCTACACATCTAGATAGTGCATCGGCCCCACCATTGAGAGTTCCAGCTTTGTACTTGATCTGAAAGTCATATCCCATGAGCTTGGACAACCATTGATGCTGATTGGGGGTCGTGATACGTTGATGTAGTAACTCCTTAAGGACTTTGTGATCTGTCAAGACTATAAATTTGCGGCCTAACAGATAAGGTCTCCATGCCTCACCGCCAACACCAATGCCATCAGTTCTTTTTCGTAAGTCGACTTACTGAGCGCCCTATCTGCGAGGGCCTTGCTGTAGAAGGCTACTGGTCGACCCCCTGGGCCAAGATGGCACCAATGCCCCGACCCGAAGCATCACATTCCACTTCAAATTGTTCTTCAAAATTTGGCAACTTCAGTACTGACGCCGTGGTGAGGCTTCGTTTGAGCTCTTCGAATGCCCTGTTCGCCTCTGGACTCCACCCAAAGCAGCCTTTCTTCGATAATTCTGTGAGTGGCTTGGCAATTTTTCCATAATCCCGTATGAATTTTCTGTAGTATCCAGACAAGCCCAGAAATCCCCGTAGCCCTTTGATGTTGCTTGGAGTGGGCCAAGCCTCGACAGTATCCACTTTCTTCTTATCTACTGCCACACCTGCTCCAGAAATTACATGTCCAAGGTACTCGATCTCCTTCAATCCAAAAGCGCATTTCTTTTCATTGACAAATAGCTGATTGTCTCGGAGAATCTCTAAAACTATCTGGAGATGCTTAGCATGATCCGTCAAGTTTCTGCTGAAAACCAGTATGTCATCGAAAAATACTAACACAAATTTCCTCAGGTGTGGTCGCAGGATGTCATTCATAGTAGATTGGAACGTTGCTGGTGCGTAACCCAAATGGCACTACTAGGAATTCATCGTGACCCAGGTGAGTTCTAAAAGCAGTTTTTGCCACATCCCCAGGCCTGACTATGATCTGATGATATCCTGACCGTAGGTCTAGTTTCGAAAACCACATGGAGCCGTGCAACTCATCCAATAACTCTTCTACCACCGATATAGGATATTTATCTGATATGGTTGCTTCATTGAGAGCACGATAATCTACACAGAATCTCCAACTACCGTCTTTCTTCTTTACCGAAATAACCGGGCTTGAGTATGGACTGTTGCTTGGTTGTATGACTCCTGCCGATAACATCTCAGCCACCAACTTTTCAATCTCGTTTTTTCGTCGATGAGCATACCGGTATGGTCTAACCTGTACAGGTCCATGCCCCTCCTTGTATTGATGGCGTGATATTGATTTCTGTACAGTGGTAACTCCTGCGGTTTTTCAAAGACCATTCTGAATTTGTTTAACACTCCCTATAGTTCATTGGGGTACTCTCTTGCTACATTGCTCCCATCCCCGTGGGAGCTCTTTTCTACTATAAATAACGTCGCCGAGAACTCAACCTCTGTCACTTTGCAGATGGATTTTAGCGATAGCATGGTTCGTTGTAGTTTTGGATCCCCCTCCAGAAGCTCCTGAAGTGTATACCGTGAGCCCAAATGGGCTGGAAAACTCATCAGTTCATATTACCATTCATAAATTGAATGGTAGAACTTTTTACAATGGGCACAGTCCATCAAATTGGTTATTGAAGGTAAGGGAAGGCTTGGGTACTTAACTGGAGACACCCGAGAGCCAGAACGAGGTGATCCGAAGTGGAGTTCATGGAAATAAGAGAACTCAATGGTAATGGCATGGCTAATAAACTCCATGGAACCATCGATCGGGAGGACTTACTGTTCCTGCCCACTGCGAAGGAAGTATGGGATGCTGTAAGGGAAACGTATTCTAATTTAGAAAATTCCTCACAGATCTTTGAACTCAAGACCCGGTCGTGGAATTCAAAGCAGGGAGAAAAGAACGTGATTGAGTACTACAATGAGATGCGAGCACTATGGCAGGAACTCGACCTGAGTTACGACGATGACTTATGCTAAAGGAAAAGCCTTCAACAGTACAGGAAACTTCAGCCTTGATGTCTAGAAATCCTGGTAAATTTCCTAACACTCAGCCACGCTCAGGTCTGAAAGGGGAAGGAGTCAAATGTGAGTACTGCAGCAAACCAAAGCACACCAAGGAGACCTGTTGGGACTTCCATGGAAAACCACCAAATTGGAAGCCGCGATTTTCTAAGCAAAAGGGCCGTGAACCTAGAGCAAACCAATCTGAAATTGAGGAAGAAGCTGAAGCCTTCTCAGGGACACCGACTTTCAGTAAAGAACAGTTAGGCCAACTGTATAAATTGTTCTAGTCCACACAGTTCACTACCTGCACACCTGCTACCTCTTCTAGCTCACTAGCTCAACAAGGTTATGCTTCTCAGCCTACTGCCGTTAACGCTATCTCTTCTGCACTCCCTTGGATTGTTGACTCTGGGGCCACTGATCATATGACCGGTTCCTCTAGTCTTGTTCTCTCTTATTCTCCTTGTGCAGTAAACAAGAAAATTCGGATCGCCGATGGCTCCCTATCTCCAATTGCTGGAAAAGGGTTCATCGTTGTCTCAAAAACTTTGACACTTCACAATGTCCTCCACGTCCCAAACCTCTCTTGGAATTTACTATCAGTCGGTCAACTAATCCGAGATGTCAACTGTCGTGTTAACTTTTTCTTGACCATTGTCAATTTCAGGACTCGGACTCCGGGACGCTGATTGGCAGTGTTAGGGAGAAGGGGGGCCTTTACTACTTTGAGCCAGCTCACTCTCATGGACAAGCTCAACAATCCAGCGTAGAACCCAACTTTAGTACTGATGATATCATGTTATTACATCGTAGACTAGGACATCCGAGTATGTCATACTTAAAACAGATGTTTCCTTCTTTAATTAAAAGTACAAGTCTTGTTGAACTAAAGTGTGAAGCATGTCAGTTTGCCAAACATCATAGAACTTCCTTTCCAAGTCAATCTTATAAAGCGTCCACACCTTTTTCCCTTGTTCATAGCGATGTCTGGGTACCATTTAATATTCATACAACCTCGGGAAAAAAAATGGTTTATTACATTCATTGATGATCATACTCGTATGTCTTGGGTATATCTATTTGGCGAAAAATTAGAAGTTGCACCTACTTTCAAAAATTTCTTCTATACGGTTCAAACTCAATTTCAAACAAAAATAAAGGTGCTTCGTAGTGACAATGAGAAAGAGTATGTTAATCAACGTCTAGGGGATTTTTTCCCAACACATGGGATAAATCATCAAAGCTCATGTGTCCAAACTCCCTAGCAAAATGGTGTAGCCGAAAGGAAAAATCGTCATCTTCTCGAAGTGGCTAGATCCCTTATGTTCACCACTAGCGTACCCAAATACCTATGGGGAGAAGCCATTCTAACTGCTACTTATCTCATTAATAGAATGCCTTCGAGAATTTTGAACTTTAAATCACCCAATTTGCTATTTTATGAGTGCTTTCCTACCTCCCACTTAACTTCTGATTTACACCCTCGTGTGTTTGGATGTACTGTCTTTGTTCACAAAAGTGATCGAGATAAGTTGGAACCCCGAGCTGTAAAGTGTGTGTTTGTTGGTTACTCTCCTTCACAGAAGGGATATAAGTGTTTTGATCCTCAAACTAAGCGGTTCTTTGTTACTATGGATGCTACTTTTTTCGAGTCTGAAGCCTATTTTACACCTTCTCGGGGGCAGAACCTCCTTGAGGACTTGTTTCCAAAATCTGTTCCTCAACGGCCAAATAAGTTTGAAGTCTTCGTAGATTTCAACACGTCTTGAACCCACAACAGTAGAGAATGGATACACTCCTGAAAAGAGTATGGGAAAAATGTTTGATCATGTCTATGCGAGACGAAATACTCAAAGGAGGACAAACCCCTTGACTCCACACGACCATGATTCAGAACCAAGAAACGAGTCTGTTGTTCCAGCTCCTCCTAGTCCAGGTAATGAATCTGATATATTCATGCACAACACAGAGTCTCAGACTTCATCTGATATTCCCATTACTCTGAGGAAAGGGACGAGATCCTGCACTCAACATCCTCTGTCTAACCACATTTCGTATCACAATATTACTAAATCCTACTCTGGCTTCATCTCTCAGTTACAAAGTGTCGAAATTCTTAAGTCTATACAGGAGGCCCTAGCTGTTCCCCATTGGAAGGAAGCTGTCCTTGAGGAGATGAAGGCGTTGGTGAAGAACAGGACCTGGGAGTTAATGCCACTGCCGAAAGATAAGAAAACCGTGGGTTGTAAATGAGTATTCAACGTGAAGCTCAACTCTGATGGGTACCTAGAGAGATATAAAGCAAGACTTGTGGCCAGGGGTTATACTCAAACCTATGGAATTGATTATCAGGAGACATTCGCTCCAGTGGCGAAACTGAACACCATAAGAATTCTACTCTCCATTGCTGCGAACCTTGAGTGGACTCTACACCAGCTGGATGTAAAGAATGCTTTCCTCAATGGAGAATTGGAATAGGAGGTGTACATGGATGCTCCTCATGGATTTGAGGACCACTTTGGAGGAAATATCTGTAGGCTGAAAAAATCCCTCTATGGATTGTAACAGTCCCCTCGAGCATGGTTTGAAAAATTCTCGAAATCAGTCAAGAATCAAGGCTACACAGAAGGCCAGTCGGACCACACAATGTTCATAAAACCGTCTGGAACTGGAAAAGTGGCCGTCCTGATCGTATATGTTGACGACATCGTTATTTCAGGGAATGATGAGGAAGAAATACACAGACTGAAACAGTGCTTATCTTCTGAATTTGAAGTCAAGGACTTAGGACCCCTGCGTTATTTTCTGGGCATGGAAGTAGCAAGATCGAAGAAGGGAATCTATGTGTCACAACGGAAGTATACACTTGACCTCCTTAAAGACAAGGGGATGACAGGTTGTAGACTGAGTGACACACCAATCGATCCCAACCTCAGATTGGGAGATATAACTCAAGGGACCCCGGTGGATGTGGGGAGATATCAACGACTTGAGGGAAAATTAATTTATCTTTCCTATACACGTCGAGATATTGTATTTGCTGTAAGTATGGTAAGTCAATTCATGCATTCTCCTTATGAGGAACACTTGGAAGCCGTATACAAGATCCTAAGATATCTGAAGAACACTCCGGGGAAAGGATTATTGTTTAAACGGTGCAGTGTGAGGAATATAGAGGGCTTTACCGATGCTGATTGGGCAAGATCAGTCGTTGACAGAAGATCAACCTCAGATACTGCATTTTCTTATGGGGGAATTTGGTCACTTGGCGAAGTAAAAAGCAAAATGTTGTGGCTAGAAGCCGTGCGGAAGCTGAATTAAGAGCTGTAGCAAATGGAGTATGTACATTACTATGGGTATGGAGAGTTCTTGAAGAACTGCAGTTAGGAGTTGAAGCTCCTATGAAGCTGTTTTGTGATAATAAGTCGGCCATCAACATTGCAAATAATCCAGTGCAACATGACAGAACCAAACACATTGAGATTGATCGACACTTCATCAAGGAAAAGCTGGAAGATGGTACTATATGCATGCCCTATGTTACCTCAGAGCAACAGATGGAGAGTTCTTGAAGAACTGCAGTTAGGAGTTGAAGCTCCTATGAAGCTGTTTTGTGATAATAAGTCGGCCATCAACATTGCAAATAATCCAGTGCAACATGACAGAACCAAACACATTGAGATTGATCGACACTTCATCAAGGAAAAGCTGGAAGATGGTACTATATGCATGCCCTATGTTACCTCAGAGCAACAGATCGCGGATGGCTTTACAAAAGGAAATTTCCACCAAAGTTTGAGGACTTTACAAGCTAGTTGGGCATGGTGGATATCTTTGCACCAACTTGAGGGGGAGTGTGGAAAAAAGGAAAGACTATCTTCTATTCCTAGAGGATAATTAAGAAATATTAATTCTTCCTTCAAAATCTTATTCTCCTGTTTAATCTTCAACACAATCCTATACCCCAACCTCAATCCATCATAACTACTCTAATTGTCGGAAAAAATCAACTAGGATAAACTCAATCTCCTCTCCATCTGAAGTTACGGATCCATCAATTCACACCAAGTTATTGATAGTGAACTTGCTCCTCTGCTGATTTAGTAAAGAATGAAAAAATTTTGTGTTGTGGTTCCCTTGCTTCAACCATCTTCGGCTTCTGATTATCCATCTGCCTCCTTTTGCACAACAGTTTATCAAGTGCACCTGTGGCTTCCTTCCTCTCATTTGCTGTCTCAGCAGACCCCTGACCGTCACTCTCATGCTCATCCAACTGTTGTATCTTTCTTTCTAACTCCTAACATTTCACTCCTATATTCTTAACGACCTCTTTGTTCCATTTTTTGAATCACCTTTTATTTCTTTGCGCGTCCTCATTAATTTAGACTCGTCACAACCAGAAAATCAATGTTGTTCCACCAAGATGAAAGAGTTGTCTTAAAAGCTTATGCTCTAGCTACACGCCTACACCATTCTCGAATCCGAAACAAGTCGGACCCCACTTTGCTTCAAGTATCTAAGACTACAGGAAAATGACCCGAGGTAATCTCTCATTGAATTCTTCTTCTAGCTTTCAACTTATTTTTGTTGGAATTTAGTTTGAGTTGTCATCTTACTTTATTTAGTTTATTTAAATTACGTGATCCTCTTTCGTAGGTTAAATATAATTTAAATAATTTTATTTGGTACCTGCTAGTTAGTACTGATTGAATGATAAACCCATTATCTCCTATCTATACTCAAAGTTGATGCTGGAAGCTTGTAGTTTATTCGCGCTATTTGAATAAGTTGGTGTATTGCTTTTTATCATTCATGATTTTAAAAATGCACGATCTGAGATCTTTGTAAAAAGTTAATGAACGATTTAGCCGCAAAATTCAGTAGTCTGCTACTTATATAATGCACTCTTAAAACTGCAAATATAAGCACCCAAGATTAAGAACATTTGCATGGAGAAAAGTAAGAACTGAAGTGAAAATATAAGCACCCAAAATTAAAAAATTAACAAGAACATTCATAAAATATGGATAGTCCTATCTACCACAAAGCATGTAATGAGCTGAACATTTTAATTAGGTTAGGAGAACACATCGAATAGTTGCTAACCTACTAGCTTGTCATAGAATAGTCAGTTTCCCAAGTTAACGACATGGATTAATACTACAAACTTGTGTGCAATTGAATATTAAAAGAAAATAGGTTGAATTATGAATGTCAATAATGCAATATTCCAATCCATGACAAAGAAGGGTACACAACAGCCTAACCAAGCGTTTAGTTATCACCAACCCCAACCCGACACCCAGTATAAAAACCAAATTAGAATAATATTTCAACTTACAGATGAATAAGCTGAGATGCAATAATCAGGATGCCGAAGTAAAGAGAGTATTGTTTCTGCAACAAAATAAAAATTGTTCAACTGAAGCAATCACAAGAAAAGAAACAAACAGCAATTAAGTATTTTGAGGCAAAAACGAACGGCTAGTCATTCACTCCCTTAACACTTGCATGCACCCATAGAGAAAATGAAGTATGACTCAGCATACACCACATGCTACGACATAATTTGCCAGGGAAAGAAGAGAAGATCCATTGACGCTAAGATGATCCATCAAGGACATCTTTACTCACGCTCAATCAAACCTAAGACCCAGGCACACTAACAAATTATTTACAATCCAGGCCCACCGGCAAGATATTAGTAAAATCCCAAATCATTAGGCGATCCTCCTCTGCACATGCATGGAGAGCCGCGCTCATGGGAACCTTAAACTCTGGCAGCCAAAGTGACGGAGGCAAAACTAGCGAAATCTCATCAGTAGAAATCAACTTGACTCGAACGTTACTTGTGGGAATTTCTAATAATTCTAATTCACTACAGGTAACTATTAATCGGCTCTCTGGAAAAAATTACATGGAATTGGCAATCTGTTCGGTTGGTGCTTAATGGCAAAGGGAAGTTGGCTACTTGACAGGTGAAAATTCGATGCCAATAGTAGTGATCTCCCTGATTATTGTCTGGTTAGTTAGCTCAATGGAACCAGGAATTGGAAAACCTTTTATGTTCTTATCAACAGCTAAAGAGGTTTGGGAAGCAGTTCATGACACATATTCCGATCTAGAAATTTCTTCTCAAATTTTTGGATTGAATTCCAAATTATGGCAGGCAAGGCAAGGAGACCGAGATGTCACAACATTCTACAATGAGATGATGTTGTCATGACAGCAACTAATCTTTGCTATGATGATGTGCGGGACTGTCCAAATGGCAGGCTTCGACACTTAAAAAGGGAAGAGAACGACAGAGTTTTATGTTTTTGGCTGGTCTCAAACAAGGAATTGGATGAAGTTAGGGGCCGAATCTTGGGACAGAGACCACTTCCATCTTTGAGTGAAGTATTATCAGAAATTCGCAAGGAAGAAGGACGACAAAGAACTATTCTTGGTGGTACTTCTATATCTGAGACAGAAAGCTCGGTTCTTGTGACAAAGAAAAACCAAGACCCGGCAGAAAAAAAGAAAGTAAATGTGTTGTGATCTCTGCAAAAGTAAGACTCATTCTTGGGAAACCTGCTGGAGGAAAGAGGAGAGAAAGTAGAATGTAGTGTGATGCGTGCAAAATTAAGGCTCTTTCCCAGGAAACTTGCTGGAAAATCATGGCAAGCCGGCCAATTGGAAACGAGTTTAAGAATGAGGGTCGTGCATTTCAGGCTGATGGATTGATTCAGGAGAAGGAATCCCCTCCAAATTCCTTTCCTTTCACCAAGGATCATATAGACCAACTGTACAAACTTCTTGAACCTCAAACCAGTCATTCTTTCTCTATAGCAAAAAAGGGTAAAAAAATTTCTACTGTTAATTCTCCTTGAATTATTGATTCATGAGCAACCGACCATATACCGAACTGTCGAAACTTTTTTCCTCTTATAGTCCTTGTGGAGGAAACCAGAAAGTTAAAGTCCCTGATGGCTCTTTTTCAGCCATCGCAAGGAAAGGGTCAATCATTAAGTCATTGTTTCTTACCCTCCATGATGTCCATCATGACCCCAATCTTTCTTGTAATCTGATATCTGTCAGTAGACTAACCCTTGATCACAAATGTCGAGTTAATTTTTCTTCGCCTCAATGTCCATTTGAGGATTTGGTGACGGGAAGAAGATTGGCAGTGCTAGACAGAGTGGAGGCTTATATCTTTTGGAGATGGATCAAACTTGGGGCTACCTTCTCAACCATTGAGTACTTGTCTTGAATCCATAAACACTTCTTTAGACAATGATGTTATGCTGTGGCATTTTAGACTTTGTCATCCAAATTTGAAGAATTTAAAACATTTGTTTCCCAAGTTATTTTTTAATAAAGATCTAGCTTCATTTCAGCATGAAATATGCAAAACATCATGGGGCTCACTTTCCCTCACAACATATAAACCATCAAAACCTTAATCAGTTATACACAGTGATGTTTGGGGTCCTAATCCACTAAGCACACTGTCAAATAAGAGATGGTTTATCACATTTATAGACGATACTCCCCAACAAAACGGAGCGGCCGAGAGAAGAAATAAACATCTTTCAGAGGTAGCTAGATCGTTACTTTTTCTACCAGGGTTCCTAAATATTTATGGGGAGAAGCCATTTTAACCGCAGCCTATCTCATTGATAGATTGCCATAAAAAATTTTGAATTTTCAAACTCCCTTCGAATTTTTAAAAATTTTCTCCACACATCTGTGAAAAAGCAGGGATATCAACAGGGACAAACTAATTGTACTATGTTCTTCAAGTTTTCTGATGGCAAGATTGCGGTTTTAATTGTGCACGTCGATGACATTATCCTTACGGGAGATAACCTAGTGGAAATGAACAGACCGAAAAGAAACCTTGCAACTGAATTTGAAATCAAGGACCTAGCATCACTATGATACTTCTTCAAAATGGAAGTTGCTCGGTCAAAACATGGTATTGTTGTCTCTCATCGCAATATATATTAAATCTGTTGGAGGAAAAAGGAATGAGTGGTTGTAGACCATCTGAAACAACCACGGACCCAAATGCAAAATTTGGGATGGTGGTCAGGATCTCCTGTAGACATTAGAAGGTACCGAAGATTAGTTGGTAAACTAATCTACCTGTCTTATACACATCCAGATATTGCCTTCTCGGTGAGTGTTGTTAGCCAATTCATGCATGCGCCTCAAGAGGAACACCTCAATGTTGTTATCGTATCTTCAGAACTAAGGACACAAAAGTAATAGCATTAACATGTTACCAGTTAGCACATAGTGCAAACCCTCCGAGTTAGATGTATCTGCAAGTTCAGCAATCCGGTTGAGATCCTTTTGGAGCGACCTCCCCAAGCCCAAAAGTCCAACCTTTAACAAAAGGAAAGAGACCGATGAAATCAAGAAGAAACAAGGAAATTAAAAGGAGACAAGAAACAAATAACTGTAAAAGGTTTGTGAAATTTTGAGAAACTATTGGCAACAACAGCTAGAAACCACTCATATCTTAGAATTCCGACAATACAAGGCCCAAAAGTTTATTCACAAAATCAACTATACAGTCAATGGTGGCAATATGGTGGTGCAGTTTGGACATGGCTAAGACATATGACAGGGTCCAATGGGACTCTTCCATCATTCTTCTTTTTGATAGGATACAGTATTATATTACATTATATTAAAACAGGAAAATAATTACAAAAAACAACAAGTAGCCCGCACTCTTGAGAGCTAAAGCCGATATAATATCAACATGTAACTTCAGTCCTTAATAAATCGGACACCGATAAAAACTGGGAGTTTCCATATCCATCAAGATGCAGAAGTTTAATCTTGTAGCAACACCCTTCCACCACCTCTTCTTTATAGTAAAAAATCTTACAATTCCTCTCCAATTAAACCGAACAACAAATACTAGCACCGTTCAAAAAAATCTGCCCCTCCTACCAAGATCTGCAGAATCCACTCCCTCATTGTTCTCAAACAATTCCCAACTCCTTCAATGCTATGAATCAAAGATAGCTCCTAAAAGGATTGCCAGCATAACATACACGACTTGGGCAAAGATAACAAGTAGGCCATCTTATTAGCATCATTTCACGAGTTGCAAGTTTGCCCAGCACCGCAATCAACAATAATACTTGAACCTTGAGTGGGATCGGTGCTTGCAAATGAATTTGAAAACAAGAGAAAGAAGGAACACAACTATCTGAAAAGAAAGACTATTAGTAGTATTTAAAAATAAAAATCATGATGGATGCCAAACCCATTTTCTTGTATCTTCAATCCTTTCAACCCTAAGGACCCTAATAAGAAGCTCACTCATTCCCTTCCTCATTCCTCAAACCCCACCTGAAATGCAAGTCCCAATAAATAAAGGGAGATATGTCTGATAGACTAAAACGAGAAATAGGCTTGTTGTGCACCAAAGATATTTGAAATAAGGTCCTTAAAAGAAGGATCCCCCAACCACCTATCCTCCCAAAACTTGATTTAATTAACCCTTTTTACCATATCCCTCACTAACTGATGAAAAGTCAGATAGGCTCTAGAAATGAATATCCATGGGATTCTGAAATGTTTCTTGCTAGGTCCGCGTACCAACCACTATCATGTATCCTGTATATGCTCACGATGACCTTCTTCCATAAAGGCTCTCTAAAAGAAAATCCGCACCACCATTTACCCAGAAGGGCCCTATTCCTCAAAGCTCAAACAAACATTTCCGCTATCACCAGCTCCCAAAACCATATTTTAACGGATTTCCTCCTATAGGAATCCAAAATTAGAATAGAGAGAGAGAATTGCTAATAACAAAAAAACTTTGGTATTTGCATAATCTTAATCACAAAAACTCGACATCAATTCAAACAGAGAATTTCAAAGGTAACCAGGTCTAAATATGATCTTATACCTGCAGCTTCAGTACAGTTGTTTTTTCAGTATCAGTGAGCACACTACTTTCAGAACCCCCAGTCAAGAATCCCGACACCAAAACAAACGCAGCAACCGCAAGCATAATAGGAAAAAAACTGGATCCAAAACCCAATGCAGGGCCAACATAAACGCCAGAGAAAGGAGACGGCGCATAATACGGAACCGAATAGGAGAAACCGGACCCCTCCCCCATCCTCGGAGTGCTATAACTCCTCGAAGACGATATTGATGACCGCGAAGAAAACGAACCTCCCCCCACCCTTCCACCAGAAGCAGCCATGGCAGAACCAGGATCATACATCAACAGTAGGCCCACAAGCACAGCTGTAGCCGCCGGTTTTTGAAATGCTTTGAGGGCTTTTATTATGGTTTGAACAACAAATTCTACTGGGTTTTTTTCAGTTTTCGAATTCGCGGATGATTTAGAATTGAAAGCAAGATGAGCTATGGAAGCATCGCTGCCGCGAATGTTATTGATGATGAAGCATTTCGGGCGAAGTTTGTCGAAACTTCTGCGAATCTTGAAAGGATGAAATGGTATATGAGCCTGAATAATATTGTTTTGGTGGCCGGGGTACAATAAGGGATTGTTCCACTGAAGATTCAGGGTCGGGGTTGTGGCCATTTTCGATTGTTGATGGATGGGATTTGGGAAATTTTTGCGTCAGATATTTTCAGAGTCGAAGAAAGAACGAAAGAAAGGAAACCAGAAAATTGAAATGGTTGGTATGGCGCAAAGCCATGTGGGTCGTCACAAAATTATCTGATATTTATTTTTAATAATTTATTTATTCCATTATTTTTTATTATACTTATACTTTTAAAAAGTTTTTATTATAATTATACTTTTTTATTACCTACATGACTATCAAAATAATTGTAAATTTAAAATAAATATTTCTCATCAATTTTTAGTTACTATAATGTTTATTAAATATCTTTCTAATCTCAATTATTCTGATCTGATCTCATTTGTTCTATTCTGCTCTAACTGATTATGTTATGAACTGATCTATCTATTCTAAGCCGTCTGAACTATCTGATCTCAATTGTTTTGTTTGGCTCTGTTCGTTTTATTATGTTCTATTCTAAGTTGTTCTATGTTGCTTTCTTCTGCTCAACTGATATGCTCTTCTCAACTCTGAACTGATCGTCTCTTCTTCTCAACTAAGCTCAACTCTTCATTTATACCGTATATTTTTTCAGCTGATCTGCTCGTCTTTGTTCTGATATGTTTCCAGCTAAGTGCGTACTTAAGTAAACAGATTAGAAATATAATACAAGTTTTGTGGTCATCAAATTTAAGACCTTATATGTTTCCAGATCCAATAGTTTGTAAGAATTTTGAAATTTTATGTAGTATAAGTATTATAAGTATTGATGTAGTAATAAAATGTTGATTATATTTTAAGTTCAATCATAATAAAAATTAGTTTAATTAAAAAATTGATATGCAATTATAATAAGTGATCGGTTGTTGATAAATTAAATGAAAATATTATTAATTATAGTCTTATATTCTATGGTTTCTTGTATCAGCAAAAATCGAGTTTCTTGTTATTATAGTGTTAATAATTTTACATTAAAAATATTTATTTAAAGAAATAGATCTCTATACTTCGCATATTACTTAGATACTTTCGGATTATAAATAGAAAAGAGTGAAATAATGGATAATGATTAATTTGAGCAATATTTATGTAAGAAACTAAGTTGCTAAAATATGATTTGTAGGATAAAAAGAGGAGGATATCAGGAGAATCCGCTTGTATTTTCAGTACCACTGTCTATAAGTAGCTAGCAAACCAGATACACAATCAACGATGGAAATTAAAAAAATTCTATATGCTTCTCCGCTTAAGTTCTCCGAGTTGAGAATCGAATTGACATTGATGACATTATTGGACGCTGTTTAAGTCCACTCATTATCTTGGTCTCATCGGGGCCCTTGGTTACAGGATTTCTCCCGTTCAATGGTGAAATCAGCCTGTTTGCTATCGTAGACGGCGAAAATGATCTACGAATCTTTGATGCAGTAGACAGCTTCGGCAATTTCTTGGCCGAAAGTGGAGGTCCTTTAATCTTCACCTGAAACTTTGATCCAGTTGGAGGAGACTTGATCAAGAACTTGTGTGGAGTAGTCGTCCTTCGCCCACTCACCGGCGAGTTGGTATTATTGCAGAAGTTTTGATGATGAGAGGCGGGAGACATCGTAATAAATAATGGATTCGGAAACAATACTGTCTTTCTAGCCCATGGTCTATTCCTTGTGGACACTCGATTAGCTGTATACCTACAGTTTTCTTTGTCACACTCCTTTTTCTCAGCCGGTGAAACCCTGAAGTTTATGCGGGATCTTGCCCGTTGGATATGCGGGACGTTGGATTGGGATCGGATGGTTTGCAACGTGGCTTGTTTCTCTTTCTTTCTTCGTTCATGCATCTTGGAATCGTCTGCATTGAACCTGTGTTTACTCCTTTCTATGATTGGGGTTTTTGGGTCATCTTTAATGGCAATTGATTCCACTATATTCCTTGCAAATTGGCTAGCTTTCATGATTTCTCCAATTGTTTCTCCTAAAAGCATAGCTGGAAGGGACATTCGTTTCCATTCCTCTGCACACCAAAACTCATTTTTGTCAACCAACCAACCGAATCAGGGTCCACCAACATGTTTATAAAAAGAAAATGTAAACGAACCTGTGTCATCGATTAGCATTTTTCCTGGATATGACCTCCGGGAATTAACATTTTTCATCCTTCAAAATGTAATAATCTAACAATAAATCAGTGGGTACTGAAAAGTCATAAAAACTAGATAACCCAAGATTCCGATTCCGTACCTTGTGCGCTCCTGTTTACAGCGTGGACTAAGATTCCCACCTGAAGTCACTTTCCTCCCACCATTCACTGAGTATTGAAGCTCTTGCAATCGAGCCATGCACTTATCCACCTTCGATACGACACACAAATCACAACTTCTTTCCAAATCCAGAGTTTGTTAACATGACGAAGCAGAACAGAAATGGGTACCTTTCTAACTGTTTCTCTAAGAAGGGTGGGACTGAGAGGTGGCGGCGCAGCCACCAATTTCCGCTGCTGCTTCGGTGGGCTTCTTGCAACCATTTTTCACACAATTGCTGTCTGGTTTTCTGTGTGTTTTTTCTCCCCCAAGTGAAGTGTAAAGGTTAAACAAAAATATAATGGAGCAGCTCGCTTTTGGCGTAACGGATAGAATGACTTGTGTTTTTGTAACGGTCAAATCGACATTTAAATTAATTAATAATCTCATTAAAATAATATTTCCCTTCGACTCTGATTACCTAAAAGATCGATTCGATTTTCCTATGTACTTTAATATTTCAGTTAAATAAATTTATTCGCAAGGTATACCTTAGTTTCAGTTTAACAATTTAAATTATATTCGGATCCAAATAGATTTTTGGAAAAATTCTTGTTATTTTTTGAGACGTGTGTCTCAACTTCATCAATATTTATAAAATATACTCTATCAAATATATGCTAAACCCTTTCCAAAACAGCCAACTTGCTTTTAATACATTCCAATTATAACTTAATTAAGGCTGATACTGTGGGCACTTGTGTGAGCACCTGATGATGTGACACTTCCTGATGCTGCCACATCACCAGGTGTCCACACAGGTGCCCACAATTGGTGCCTACAATATCAAATTTATTAACTTAATATAACGACATATAAAATTGTTTGTGCTAAAAATAACTAGTCCATTCCATGAAATTACAAAAATCCCAAAAGAATAAAAAGTCCAAACCCATTGCTAATTAGACCCGATCCATAAGTGAATTAGAAGGAGCGTCAAAACAGTTAAAGTGGATCGATGTGGTTCGTGGACCAAGACGTGCGAACGTGGAACAAAAAGAAACTGATGGATCTGTGTAAACAGATCCTGATTAAGTTTTGAATTACACAAAACCTGTTACTGTGGTTCTAACGTTTCTACGTAGTGTGCAGATGATAAGAGGAGAAATCGATTGTTTGGAACGCTACAAAGTAGTTGAGGCTGCTGATGAAGAAAATAAGTTTATCAGCTTTGCTTACGTGGCGTCATGAATGGACAGATTTGCTTATGTGGAGCCCAGCGTGGACAGATATGCTTACGTCAGCTGGATAACAACAACTCAACAGCTGGAGCGAAACAACTGAAGAACAGTAGTCACAGTGGCCATGGAATGTATACTGAGTATATGGGAGCTAACCACTCGTCTCACGTATACTGCACCAGATGCAACAATAGCTCAACCTGCTGTTGCCCACTCATGAGGTGTGGGAGCTACCCACTCCGCCCATAGCAGCTAACAGTCCCAGTAGGTAGATGAGGGACGGGAGTTACCCGCATGCCTCCAGCTTTAAGGTATACGGGAGTTACCCGCTCGTCCTTAAGCCCAGCATCCTGGTACGCTCAGATTGAATACAAGGCATAGCCAACAAAACAGAGCTCGACAAGAGGATATGTGTTAGATCATGCATTTGTTATTTAAAGTTTTGTGTAAATAAAAAAGGGAGAGATCTGTTAGAGAAGCTTTCTGTTGAAGATGTCTATTGAAGAAGGTTGATGGAGAAGATTCAATAGTGAAAAGAAGCATTCAGAAGCTGTTGGAATGAAGATAAAAGAGAAATTTGGATGCATCGAGGAGAAGAAATCTAGTCGAGAAGAAAAGCAATAACTTTGTTTAATGAAAAAGGAAATATGGAACGCTAAAGGCTGGAGAAGTCTGAATATAAAGATAGGTGAAATCTGGAAGATTGAACGAAGATGAAATCTGGTCAGAAGGAAAATAAAGATAATGAACAGAAGAAGTCTGAAGTGTACGATGAACAAGAGAAGCTGGAGAAGATGGATTCAGCAGTAGAAGTATTCAGCAATGATGACGTCAGCGTTGCTATTGAAGGAATCAAGAATCAGCAACCATGACGTCAGCATTTCTATTGTTAAGAAGAGCTGGTATCAGCGATGATGACGTCAGCATTTCTATTGGAGGAAGCCGTGATCAGCAACGATGACGTCATCATTACTGATTGGAAGAAGTTGTGACCAGAAACGATGACGTCAGCAGCAAGCTACAGTTCATTCAGCAGAAAGCTACAGTGATCAAATACAAAGAAGAGAGGTTGCTGATGGAGCTATATCAGTGATGATGACGTCAGCAGTGATGTCATCACCATCAGCAGTTGACAGGAAGCGCAAGAGATGGATCAGCGATGATGACGTCAGCAGTGACGTCATCACAATCAGCAGTGAGCTACAATAGAACCAGTCGATGGTACTTGAAGTTAGCGATAGCAAAACGATGTCGTTTGGATAAATGGATACGATAGCGTTTTGCCTTCGCGCTAAGGTTCAGTCGATGGACTTTACGATGGAAATAACCAGCAGGTAGCTACAGTAGTTTGTTAACCCAGTCGCAGGCTACAGTGTTTTGCAATCCAGACGCAAAGAAACCAGACGCAGTAGTTGAAGATACAACCAGTAGCGAAGCAGTTGACGAATTACATTATGAAGATTTACTAAAGCTGGATGTCAACTGTCGAGCTTATTTCAAATGTTGAAGACGACAAAAAGCCTGCAAAAGAAAGGTCACAAGGACAACTCCCTGTCGGTGCTTTACAGAACACGTTTGAACGGGAAGAATTTGTGTCTGCGGGAATATATTTGAACAGAGGCTTTATATACAAGGAGAACGTCATTGAAGAAAGGGTTGTTGCAGTTGTTGTTGCACAGAAAAGAATACAACAATCAAAGGGAAGATGAACCTGAAGCGAAGCTGTCAACTATCATATGTAGAGTGGCTTATTGCAGTTGACAGCTGAGCTAGAATCAGCTTTTGTAGAAGCAACTTCCCTAGTGTGTGAGAAATAAAGAAACAAAGAGTTGAGCGTTTCATTGTAAAAATCCCACACACACAGAGATTCATTCACATTGTTTTGTGAATGAATCTCAAACCCAATTAAATCTGATTCCGTCCAAGCACGACGACGTTAAACTCTGTGTTTGTAGCCTTTCTCACAGAGGCGTTAAACAAGTGATTTTGTGAACAGCCAAGGGCTGGTAGAGTCTAGGAGTTCTTGCAGCTGCTGGTTGCGGGATCGGGTCTGTACACGATGTATAGATCAAATCTTCTAGTGGAACCTTCCAAGGAGGAAGAAGGGGAGACGTAGGACATTGAAGTCCGAACTTCCATAAACAAATCGATTGTGTATTGTATTCTGTTATTCATTCAGCACTTGCATTTAATTTAGCACGCATAACAGAATCACACCTGTACATAGCAAACAGATTTCACATGCTGGTTTTACATAAATCTGTTTGCATTAGGATTCAGTTCTGGTATTTTCCGCATGATTTTAATTATACCAGATCTGTCTCCGGTGCTCTGTTTTTAATGTTCAAGAACCAGAGGTATTGCACCTCCTTTTAAGCAGCGGAAAATTTTTTAATCTTTACAATAGCAGCGCTGTTTAAGTCTTTAAGTAGTTTTTTGGTCCCAACAAGTGGTATCAGAGCAGGTTGTTCTTGAACGGACACTCATTTTAAAACGCATGTGCTATGTTTTTAAAATGTTTTAACAGTCTTTGAGAAGCTTATATTATGAAGGCCAGATGAAAATGATTTGTTTTAATATAGAACTGGTTTTCTCTTGATGAACTGTCACGGAATGCACGAGTTCCGTGCGGATGTCAAGATCTTATTTCGGTTGTGCTATAAGTTCACCTGGAGTGAGGCACTCGGTGACAAGCACATGAGACGAAATAGGAGATATGAAAATCTGAGCTTTTATCTGTCACATTTTCTGTCTGGTTCTTCATATGTGAGTGACTCAGTAGCATATGTTTATTTGAAACAATTTTTAAAGTGCTCTGATAGTTTTCAAAATTTCTGTTATGCGGAATATCAGCTGGTGCTTCAATTTGTTTTTAATTGATTTAAGCTTATATTATAAAAGATAGGGAGAGTTCTTGTTAATCTCTCGTCTGCATATTATAAGCTATAGCAGAAGCACACTTTCAGCTCTTTCAAAATTATATCGTTCATGCATTTGGTTCTTCCCACAAATCTGTTTTGATTTTCAAAATCAATATTCCTGCTGCCACGTTGTTTTTGTTGTGACAATATAGGGAGAGTTTTGTTTTAAATTTCGGGAAGACCAGCTTTCGACCTCTTTTTGATTCCCACAAAAAGAAAGAAAATTGTTAGATCATGCATTTATTATTTAAGATTTTGTGTAAATCAAAAAGGGAGAGATTGATGGATCTGTGTAAACAGATCCTGATTAAGTTTTGAATACACAAAATCTGTTACTGTGGTTCTAACGTTTCTACGTAGTGTGCAGATGATAAGAGGAGAAATCGATTGTTTGGAACGCTACAAAGTAGTTGAGGCTGCTGATGAAGAAAAGAAGTTTATCAGCTTTGCTTACGTGGACATCTTTGCTTACGTGGCGTCATGAATGGACAGATTTGCTTATGTGGAGCCCAGCGTGGACAGATATGCTTACGTGGAACAGCTGCACCTACTGTTAGTTGTGTCGCGTAAAGAGAAGCTGGAGAAGATGGATTCAGCAGTAGAAGTATTCAGCAATGATGACGTCAGCGTTGCTATTGAAGGAATCAAGAATCAGAAACCATGACGTCAGCATTTCTATTGTTAAGAAGAGCTGGTATCAGCGATGATGACAGCGATGATGACGTCAGCAGTGATGTCATCACCATCAACAGTTGACAGGAAGCGGAAGAGATGGATCAGCGATGATGACATCATCACAATCAGCAGTGAGCTACAGTAGAACCAGTCGATGGTACTTGAAGTTAGCGATAGCAAAACGATGTCGTTTGGATAAATGGATACGACAGCGTTTTGCCTTCGCGCTAAGGTTCAGTTGATGGACTTTGCGATGGAAATAACCAGCAGGTAGCTACAGTAGTTTGTTAACCCAGTCGCAGGCTACAGTGTTTTGCAATCCAGACGCAAAGAAACCAGACGCAGTAGTTGAAGATACAACCAGTAGCGAAGCAGTTGTCGAATTACATTATGAAGATTTACTAAAGCTGGATGTCAACTGTTGAGCTTATTTCAAATGTTGAAGACGACAAAAAGCCTAGCAAAAAAAAGGACACAAGGACAACTCCCTGTCGGTGCTTTACAGAACACATTTGAACGGGAAGAATTTGTGTCTAACGGGAATATATTTGAACAGAGGCTTTATATACAAGGAGAACGCCATTGAAGAAAGGGTTGTTGCAGTTGTTGTTGCACAGAAAAGAAGACAACAATCAAAGGAAAGATGAACCTGAAGCGAAGCTGTCAACTATCATACGTAGAGAGGCTTATTGCAGTTGACAGCTGAGCTAGAATCAGCTTTTGTAGAAGCAACTTCCCTAGTGTGTGAGAAATAAAGAAACAGAGAGTTGAGCGTTTCATTGTAAAAATCTCACACACACAGAGATTCATTCACATTGTTTTGTGAATGAATCTCAAACCCAATTAAATCTGATTTCGTCCAAGCACGACGACGTTAAACTCTGTGTTTGTAGCCTTTCTCACAGAGGCGTTAAACAAGTGATTGTGTGAACAACCAAGGGCTGGTAGAGTCTAGGAGTTCTTGCAGCTGCTGGTTGTGGGATCGGGTCTGTACACGATATATAAATCAAATCTTCTAGTGGAACCTTCCGAGGAGGAAGAAGGGGAGACGTAGGACATTGAAGTCCGAACTTTCATAAACAAATCGATTGTGTATTGTATTCTGTTATTCATTCAGCACTTGCATTTAATTTAGCACGCATAACAGAAATCACACCTGCACATAGCAAACAGATTTCACATGCTGGTTTTACAGAAATCTGTTTGCGCAAAGTTGTTTTAAAATATTAGGATTCAGTTCTGGTGTTTTTTGCATGATTTTAATTCATACCAGATCTGTATCCGGTGCTCTATTTTTAATGTTCAAGAACCAGAGGTATTGCACCTCCTTTTAAGCAGCGCAAAATTTTTTAATCTTTACAATAGCAGCGCTGTTTAAGTCTTTAAGTAGTTTTTCGGTCCCAACAGAAACTCCCCGCGACAACATAAAAGAAGGCGATCAACTGAAAGAAGAGGAATCAACAATCATTCAGCAAAAAACTGCACAAAATTCTCTGCAAAATTCAGTAATCAAATTTCCTAATTTTTCAGTTAGAATTCTCCATATTCAACATTCAAGCTTTGTTTTTCATAATTCTGGTTTATTGTAAATCTTCTATATTTTTGTTGAAGATACAAATTATGTCAGGGATTTGTTCATACAAATTTCAGTCTATTTCTCTCTTTTTTTGTGTCATATTAGTTTAGGAGATTAGAACTAACGATCGAATTTAGTTTTCATTGTCGTTTGATTTTTAGAAGTTAGATTTTTTACAAAATTCAAACAAATTGGTGCTTGAGAACCTGGCACGTCCAACAATTTGCGAAATAACACAAACAAAATTTGGCTCGCCCGGTGGGACCCCGATATATCGCCAACGAGGAAAGAGCAAACTGACAAGAACAAAGAAGTTGACAACATGCCAGAATTGGAAGAACTCCCGGCTACAAATGAAGAGCATCAAGAGATATCTGTGTTGAGTTAAGCGTGCAAGGGTGAGAGCAGTACTGGGATGGGTGACCTCCTGGGAAGTTCTCGTACGTCATGCTGCTGACGTTGCGCCGCTTGATCTGGTTGGCCATGTGGGCTGTAAAAGTGTGATGCCAGATCTTAACGGGTAATACTATCTCTGCTGGGGATAGGGCCGGTGGTAGGGGAAGGATAAGGAAATAAAGTTGCACCTTGGCTAACAGCTATAGTTTTTGGCCTAGTGGTAAGCGCTTGATCCTAACAATTGTTCAGAATATGGTGGAACGTATTGAAGGCCACTCCCATCACCATGCAATGGTAAAACAGCCTGTCGAACCACAGGGAGAAGTCCCAGAAAAGAACGATGCTGATATGGAGGAAGCTTCTAAAATGATGGCGGAGGGTATTTTGGCCTAGGTCAAAGCAGTGGTGAGCCATACTACTCAGTCCACAACTCAGGGGAGTCTCCAACACAAAGGAATGGAACAAGGCGCAGGGAGTTCTAGAGCAGGCGAAACTCACCATTCTATCCCAACTCCCCGGGCCTGGAAGAAAGATACACACCCCCTCATCGGAGAGATGAAGCTGTTCTTCAGATAAGCCCTGCAATGGTGAGAGGAAACGAAAATGGAAACCCGAGACCCCATCTCCAGCAGCCGTATAGCGTGACTAACACCATGAATCAACCTGGTCTATACGAAGAAAATATGGGCTTCCCAGTTGAGAACGCTGGCTTCAATAATGACAATGGAGTTTATCAAGCTCGGGGGGCACAATTTTACAATCATCCCCTCCAGAACAGGAACGCGGGTATGATTACTCTGGATATGGTGAGAGAAACTATACAGGAGTTGTATGGACCAGTCTTGAGAGTGATCGGCCGTCCAGAATTTCACAAATCATATCCTGAGATATTGACCACAACGACCCCTATCCTAGAGGGTATAAAATCCCAGACTGCAGCTTATTTTCTGGAGAAGACGGACAATCCACAGTGGTGCATATTGCCAGATTCACCATTAAGTGCGGAATGTTGACAAATCTGAAGAATTTTGGCAACTTGAAGCTCAGGTTATTTCCTAACACGCTCACAGGTACGACATTTACCTGGTACACACTACTGCCAAGGAATTCTGTCCTCACATGGCAAGTAATATGGAACGGAAGTTTCATACGCAGTTCTACCACACCGAGCCTGAGGCATGTATCGCTGATTTGTCTAGAATTACTCAAAAGAAGGCCGAGTCTGTGGATACGTTCGTGGACAGATTGAAGAAGATAAAAAACAGATGTAAAGTTTTTCTACCAGAAATAGAATTCGTCAAATGGCGCAGAAGGGGCTGTTTTTCGAACTGAGGAAAAAATTTCAGGGTATGGAGTTCAGGGATTTTTTTCGAATTATGTTCCAAAGTAGCTGAGTACGAAGAATTGCTAAAGGAGGAAACCTACAAAATGAAAACGACACTGGGTTCATACTATCAGGACATAGAAGAAATAGCTTTGGCAGAAATCCGAACCAATGGATCGTGTATTTGTCCTTTACTCAAGAAGAAAACAGGGGAGCCGAAAAGGAAAAGTAACACACTCCCTCCCAAAGACATGCAGTACACGTTCATTCCCAGAGAAACAGGACTCCATGGCTATAGAATGAAGACACATTCCCTCCAGTAGCTTCCATAAATATGAACACCACAGATTTAAGAGGATTCTTGAATGAGAAACGGGTAGTGAGCGAGATGAGAGTCAGGACCTGTTGGATTCCAAAAGGAGTGTTTGAAACCCACTCAAATCATGGCAGATTGACAGAAAAGCACATCCAAGAGAAAATTCCAGGAAATATTGGTGGATCTAAGGCCAACTGGCCGAGGAGCCCGTATTTCCCCAGGAAAACAAAGGAAATTCATTACTCAGACACGATAAATCATTGGATGCCAAGAGAATTCCAGAAAGAGGAGAATTACTGTTCTAGGTTACTGCCAACGAACACCCACAAGGAACGTAACTACTTAAAGAAATATGAACCTAAAGAAAAAGCTCGGGGGGCAAAAGTAGCAGAGAATCACAACAGACCAAGGTTTTTCCTTCCATCCAGTAATGAAGTTGATATTGTTTGGAAATGCTCGGCACAAGAAATTCCCTAAAGCACTCACCAGAACACAAAAAAGGAGAATGCTTAGAGAAAGAGGAAGCAGAATGATTGATTTTCACGTGGGAAAATTTCACAGTTCAGTGGATTGCAACACAGGTGTGGTGATTTTGCTAGAACAATTTAGGATGTGGGATGATGATAAGAGAAGACATTGAATCTTGATCCATAGAAGATGGATAAGAAAGGAACCGAAAATCTAGAAGAAAACTCAGGTGTTGTCATAAAAGGAAAACATCTGAGCAAGCCAAAGCAGGTAATAATATAGAAACCTTCGTTAGAGATGACAAAGAATATCAGACCATTGCACATTAAAGCTCACTTGAATGGAAAGCCAATGTCAAGGGTACTGGTTGTAATGCCCAGATAGTTTAGAGTCCACAACTAGAAATATATGAGATTGAGGGATTACAATGCTATTTTATTCAACTCTTGATCAATCGAGTTTCAGATTTTATTTATGTATTGTTTAGCTTTTTATCATTTAAGAGCTAAATTCCAGATAGCAGGAATGTAATTACAGTAGATGTCTAAACAATTCCTACGAGCCAATCGAATCCTTTGTTTTAACTAAAACTGTTTGGTTTTCATATGCATTATTTGGTTTAAAACAGAGCACGCTTCTTTTAGAATTTGGCATATTGAATTGAATGCGTTTCTTCCTTAGACATTTACAAATCATATAAATAAGATCTTAAGCTTCTTCATGCATCATTATCTTCAAAACAAAGTAGTCAAAGCGGTGCTCTCTCTCAAGAAACCGAACAAAATACTTTCAAAGTATTTTAAAGGAAACAGGCGGTGCGTTAGGAGTTGCTGGATTTCTACCGTGATTTGTGTTAAAGAATTCAGGCAAGTAAACTCTGTTTCTTGCTCACTCAATAGAAAGCATATATTCAATTCTGTTTGCATGATTATATGAGATTTTAAAGAAAGGAAGATGGCTTCGGCTGTTCTTCAAAACCAGAAAAGTTTATGCTCTGTTTTATGAAGATTACGTTTTACTGTATTTTGATCCAAAGAGATGTTTTAGAAAATGGTTTGATGATGTTCATCCAGTAGATTCTTAAGTTTTCTTAAGAAATTCCATCGAAGTAGTATACAATTAGCTTATTCGATCATCTCCAGAAATTTCTTCAGATATTTTGAATTTTTCAGACAAAGGTAACCTTCGTAGTTCATGGTTATCTACATGTTAAGTAGGAGAGCTGGTTCTTATACCACTGCTGATATTGCTTTGTCAAAAATATTCTAAGTATAGATTTCAGCTATTGTATTGTTTGAGTTCAGTAGTTGCGATCAGCAGTCGCACTATTTCATGATTCAGCTGTTGTATATTTTAT
>KQ997936.1:282241-307542 GCA_001598015.1 Dorcoceras hygrometricum | reverse complement strand
CAGCTGGTATTAGTCTTGCGACTGGTACTGTTCATCTCAGTTGGTTACTGTTCATTCTTTGTTTTCTTCAGTAGATAACGAAATCTCAGAATTTGATTCCTTATTCAATTCCGAATCATTTCAAAGATTGTATTCGATTTATCTGACAGATTCAACTAGCTAATTTATTCAGTTTTCATCTTCGCAAGCTTTACAGAGAAATCCTTTACAGTTCCAGAAGTTGCGATTGGTACTGTTCATTCAGCTGGTATTAGTCTTGCGACTGGTACTGTTCATTCTTCGTTTTCTTCAACAGATAACGAAATTTCAGAATTTGATTCCTTATTCAATTCCGAATCATTTCAAAGATTGTATTCGATTTATCTGACAGATTCAACTAGCTAATTTATTCAGTTTTCATCTTCGCAAGCTTTACAGAGAAATCCTTTACAGTTCCAGAACATCTTTAGACGAGAGAAAACCAGTAAACGTACAGAGAGAAAGAAAACAGATTTTAGAAAGAAAATAAAGAGCAGAACGATGTTTTAGAAAATGTTTTAAGTTATGACAACTAAGAGGGTCCCCAGAAGAAAGGTGAGTGTGCGGCTGACGAACCGTATGCCCTTTCAATAGAGGAAGGATCAGGTGTATAGGTCGACGGATCTGTATATCCCTTCACCATGAGCCATAGTGCTAGAAACTGATATCAGGAGTTTGATCAAACGAATTGGACCAAAATGTTTAAAGGGTTGTCATAATTTCAGAAGAGCGCAAAATGTGATTTTAATCACAGCTCCAGCTGAATGTTTAAAGAAAATGTTTTCAGAATTTGATTATGTTTTATGCTTTCAGTTTCTATCAGAATTCTCAGATATAGATATATATTATTGCTCTTGTTCATTTCAAAGCATGTTCAGATTTCAGTATGTATTCAGCTTCCAGATTCAGTTCTATTGCATGATTTTGCTATTTCAGATTTACCTGCTGAGCCTTCGGCTCACTAGTTTTCATTGAGTGCAGGTAATCAGTAGTAGGAGCTGGAGGGAGATGATCAGAAAGGGAGGATGTGTTTATCGTGGACGTCTTCCATTGTTTCTTTTCAGCTTTTGATTTTGATGTACAGAACTTTAGTTTGGTTTGGTATGTCAGCAGGTTTCTAGTTTCTCATTTTGTAGAAATCTGTATGAACATTTGGTGTAAAGAAATATGCAAGTTCACTTGGATTTTTATCAGCTGGTATGCTAGTTCCTTCGTATTTTCATCAGCTGGTATATCTGTTCAGCGTATGTTATAAGATCAGCAGATGATTTAGTTCCATGTTTTATATACCCTTCCTGCTGATTCCTTCCGTTTGCTATGAAAAGTTTTTATCAGCTGATTTTACTTCCGCTCACTTCATTGTTTCAATTGTTCCGCATTTCAGCAGCAACGAATTGTGTTTATTCGTAATTTAGTCCAGAATTTAGCAACGACTTTTATGTTTATTAAGATCAAAATTTTTGGGTCTTTCAATTCGAACCCCAAATTTCTAAATTTCTTTTGAGAAAAGTCCGGGTCGTTACAGGCACTGACTGACAATGGACAATTAATGTACTGCCAGTGAGAACGTTGGGAAACCTGGGAAAGACAGAAGAAGATCTTATACCTACGGAGGTGTCTGTGTCTGCTTTCACAGGGGAGTCGACTAAAACCATAGGTGTGAGGACTGTAATTAACTAATTTAATTAATGTTATGATACGAACATATTATATGAAAAAACCAGATTTAATTTTGTAAAACGTTCGGGAAAAAATTAGATTGGAATGAGGATTTTGATCGGAGAAGCGTGCCTTGTGAATTATCGGGTATCCAGCCTAGGAGAACTAGTCAATGCTGTTTGTGAAATTAGCTTTGGATGCGGGCAGATTTTAGTAGATGAGCCCCGATCTGGAGAGAGAGAGAGAGAGAGTAAGCGCTGGGCAGTTTTGGTGTATCGGGAGCAGCTGGAGTTCAGATTTGGAGAATACCCCACGCGAGTGAATTAGAGGCGCTGTGAGGATCAGTTTGGTTCGCGATTTGAGTAGACTGGTTCGTTGTTTTCAGATTTAAGTAAGATCTGGGTGTCCAGATCCGACCCTCGTGTGTATGAGAGGGTTGTCCTGAGCGAGAAGCGAAACGATGTCGTTTTGGATCACCCGGGTAGATGTGGGTTGAGTGTAAGTTATGCGATGTTGTTTGGCGTATACCAGATTTGACGATGGCTGAGTGTAATAGATGTGACGTCGTTTTATGAGCATCAGATTTGATGAGAGCTGGACTTCGATGCGACGTCGTTTGGTAGTAGTCATATTTGGTTAGCATAGAGGAGTCAAAGCTGGTTAAAGTGCTCAGATCTGATTTGGTCGGTGGCACTGTAGCGTTGACTGGAGAATATATATATATATAGGTGTTGACCAACACTTAGACGATTTTTGAGACCATTTTCTATCTTCTTCTCCAGAGAGCTCTTGACTAATATCTGTTCTTCAAACCCTTACTGTTCATGTACCTTATTTTTTTCCCGATTTCCGTCTATTGACGTCGCCGTTTGGAACAAGGTCGGTGGCACTGAGCTCGTCTCCTCTAGACTTTCGATTGGTACCAATTTGTAGTGTTCGAATATCTTCACGAAACAGCCAGTAGTTCTTACGTCCTGTTTGAGCTTTCGGGTAAGTGATTTCTTCTTGTTCTAAGCTTTGATTTGAGATGGTTGGTCCTACGTCGTGTAGTTGTGACTGGACTGAGTTTCTCGACATAGGCGGTAGGTTGTATGAGCTCATATTTGAGCTGAGTTGTTGGATGTCTTGGCAGATTTGAGTTTTCAGGCAGCTTCTGTTGGGTTTCTTGGTGAGCTAGTAGAGCAGCAGATTTGAGCGAGCTGTAGGAGCTGTGTTCTCGTGTATAAGCAGCTGGCTGTGTACTCCTATGAGGTCCGTTGAGGTAGCAGCTGTGTAGAGAGCGAGGTGCGGATTGAGCTCGTACTTATAGCCTTGAGATGAACATGCGAACATATTATTTACGTGCTGAGTACTATGCCTGAATTGTGCTGATCTTATCTGCATGGGAATTTATAGCTGATTGATGGTGCTGTTTATAATATATTGCATACTTCATGATTTGAGTATCATTGCATTCACACATAGCATATTGAGGCTGCAATTCTTGGAGACCTGAATATCGCTGAGTCGCGATTTGCCGGCTGAGTCGCCGTGCGCAAATATCCAATGTCATCACTGAGTCGTGATAGCCAGCTGAGTCATTGTGATTTGGATTCTGATGATCGATTGAGATTTATTGCACAGCTGAGTCGTTGTGCCTTGCTGACCAATGATTCTTTGGTAGCCCTCATGCATGACACGACATGATATATTGCATGTGTATCTGATAGCTATGGTATATTGCTCTTCGTACTGAGGTTTGACCTCGTTTTCTTTCCATTTTTGGGCTGCTCTGGTCTGTGTTGGCCTTTGCAGGTTCATCAGGTAATCTAGCTGGACCGAGTGAAGCGTCGGCTGGTAGATCTCCATTTTGAGTCCCAGTTATATATTATGTATTGAGATATTGAGCCAGAGAATTCAATGTGCATATACTGTATTTTGGGGATCTGTATTTGATATATTACCTGTATGATGTTGTTGTTGGTGGATTCTGAGTTAAAATCCTTATATTGAGTATGATTGTATTTTAAGAGTTGATTTTAGTTCAGGCCCAAACGAATAAAAATTTAGCCCATATTTCATTGCTTCCGTCAAATTATGATTAATTGAGTAAAATCCATGTTTAAGCGCACCGGGCCTGACGTTTTTGGTATCAGAGCTTAAACTGAGATAATCTCGATTCTTTGTCATCACACTTGAGTCTAGGTACAGAGTTGGAGTTTTTGTTTGTGATTGACTCTGTGATTGTGCTGTTTGCCTCTGTGTATTATCTGCTTTTAGTTCTTACCTTTGAGTTTTGGTAGATGCCACCGAGGAGAGGTAGAGTTAGAGTGATTAGGCAGACTGCTGAGGAGTCTAGGGCTCCCGAGAGCGATGGGGATGTTGAGCAGCAGAGTGTGCCTTTGCGTCGTCGAGCTAGACAGACAGAGGTGAAAGATGTGACGAAGCAGATTGGTGAGATGGAGCTAGTGTTGACTAGATTCCAGAGGATGAATCCCCCTACGTTCACTGGAGCTAAGAGTGGTTTGATGGTTGAAGGCTGGTGGTAGTGGCTCTGGAGGAATGTCGTGTGGTCAGTGTGGAGGTAGGCATATGACTTCGCAGCGTCATGGAGTTCAGGGCCTTTTCCATTGGTGTGGGCAGCCTGGACATCTCGCTAGAGTTTGTCCTTTGATGGGAGGACAGCTTTCGAATCATCCCAGCAAGGTTCGGCTGATGGTTCTTCGCAGAGACCGCAACCTTTTGTTCAGTTCCAACGATCAGGATTCCAACCACGAGAAACGTCTAGGTTCGGAGGATCTTCTAGACCTCAGTTTTCGGGACCTCAGCAAGTTCAAGTGAATGCCTTGACGAGAGAGAAAGCTGATGATATGCCTGGAGGAGTTATTGCAGGTACTTGTGCTATATTTAATTTTCCTGCAAAAGTTTTGTTTGATACTGGAGCATCAAACTCTTTTTATATCTGAATTGTTTGTGCATGAGTGTGGGTTGAGCTCTACCCCACTCTGTGATGTTGTATCAGTTTCCACTCCTGCTGGTGTGTGGTTGATGTCTCGTGAAGTGTTTTTGGATTGCGTTATTAGATTTGATGAACATGTGTTGGTGACGAATTTGATTTCTATGTAGATTAGAGATTTTGACTGCATGTTGGGTATGGATGTGTTGTCTGTTTATAGAGCGACTGTTGATTGTTTCCATGGTGTAGTGAGGTTTAGACCTCAATTTGGGGAAATGTGGGATTTATACGGTGCTGATTCACGATCGAAAATTCCACTAGTGTCTGCCATGGAGATCTTTAGTCTGTTGTCGTTAGAGAACTCTGTGTTCATGATCTATGCCCTGGATGTTCCCCATGAATCGCGGATAGAGTTGAGTGATGTCCCGATTGCTCGAGAGTTCCCAGATGTGTTTTCGGATGAGATTCCTGGATTTCCTCCGAGACGAGAGATTGAATTCTGCATAGAGTTGGTGCCAGGGACAGCCCCGATTTCGAGCTCCATATCGGTTTGCGCCAGCTGAGTTGAAGGAGCTGAAGGAACAGTTGCATGATCTTCTAGAGAAAGCTTTCATTAGGCCGGGTATGTCGCCTTGGGGAGCTCCGATTCTCTTCATGAAGAAGAAGGATGGATCTATGAGGATGTGTGTTGACTTTCGACAGCTGAATAAAGCAACGATTAAGAACAAGTACCTGTTGCCGAGAATCGATGATCTGTTCGATCAGTTGCTGGGATCGGCAGTGTACTCCATGATTGATCTGCGATCTGGTTATCATCAGTTGCGGATTAGATACGCTGATGTGGCGAAGAAGGCGTTCCAGACTAGATACGGACATTATGAGTTTCTTGTGATGTCGTTTGGATTGACTGGGAGAGACCTAGGAATGTTTTAGAGATCCATAGTTTCTTAGGTTTGCCTGGCTATTTCATTGAGGGTTTTTCTTCCATAGCCAAGCCGATGAACCAGTTGACTCAAAAGAATAGAAAATTTCTATGGACATATGAGTGTGAGTCGAGTTTCCAATTGCTCAAGGATAAGTTTACTATTGCTCCTGTGTTGGCTTTACCTTCGGGTTCTGGAGGTTTTGTGATTTGTTCCGATGCTTCTCTGAACGGTTTGTGTAGTGCCCCAAAATCCATAGGACCATAATTGTTAGCATTTTTATTCTAAGGACTGCTTTGAGATTTGCATATCCAGATTTCAGTTCTAGCCAGTTTAAATTATCTAAGCTGATTTTTTTTCTTCCAGCTTAGAAGCAACGGCTCAGATGGTTTCTTGAAGGATTTCGCCCCAAGCACAATCTCGAGTTGGAGCAGTTTTTATTTTAAATAAACGCTTTCGATGAGAGATTTGGTTTTTTTTTATAAAAATGGTGTAATCAATTTACAAATTTAAAACAGTAACAGGAGAGTTTTTAGCAATTTCAAAGAAGAAGGTACAACATCGTATGCCTCATCATAGTACCTTATACCTACTACCAATCATGCTCCCATATAAATGATTGTTAAGTGAGTTTTAGAGCTCATTTGGTTACAAGAAAATCTTTCATTTCTCTCAAAATATTCAGGAGCTCGCATAGTGTGTTTGAAAAGATTTCCAGCCAAGGCCACTGATCGTTGCGATTCTCAGTTCAGGTAAGTAAAGTTTATTCTTGCTGCATCTGAAAAACATATATTTTTGCTTCGTTGTTTTCTGTTGTATGCTTGCCTGATGCATGTTTCAGCCAGTTCATGTTCATGTTTAATCTATGGATTCACTGCTTTGATGTTTTAGTTTTGAGAAAACTCACTAGTTATCTTTTAGCAAGCAGTTGTGTTTTTAAAATACTGAGTTGTACAGATTTCAGATAAGATAAGCCAAGAGAAGCTATGTTTTCTGGTGTGCTGGTTTGATCGGGACTATGTTCTGGTCGAATAGCTGAGCTAGTCTGTTTAGAGACTGTCTAAGCTGGTGCAGTACCCTCGTTTTAAGCAGATCTGGCCTAGTTTCCTTGACCAAACTGCCTGATTCGTTGCTAACTGATTGGGTTTCTCATAGCTGAGTGACCTTCCAAAGATGATATTCTTCTTACGAAACTTATGTTACTGTTTCACTACGCGTAAGCTGTTTTTTAGAACCAAATCTGTTTTATTACGCGCAAGCTGTTTTTCGTAGAACCGGATCTGTTTTTCCCATACTTGTACTACTTTCTTTAGCCAAAGCTGTTCTCACACCTGTGATCGGCGTTCACACCGGAGATCTGTTTTATGTATCCAAAGCTGTTTTTAACGCTTGAGATCTGTTTTCTTTAACCAAAGCTGTTTCGCGTCCATAAGCCGTTTTTCTCTTCCGAGCTGGTTTCTGCTATCATCAGCTCGTAGCCAGCTGTACACTCACTAAGGTTTTTAAAGACAAAATGAGTTTCATAGCAGTGAATCAACCAGTTTCAGTAATCGATTTTCGATCAAGAACAATGTATAGTAGCTATTCAATTAAAGGAAGTGAAGCTTTAGTTTTAAGGACTTATGGCATAAAGGACCCGGTCATCAGGAAGGGACATGATTATGGTATGACTATAATCCCTTAGCAAAAGGGACCAAGATTATGGAATTACTGTAATCCCTTCACAGAGAGTTACTGAATTCAGATAACATGCTTCATGCACCAGGACCACCAGAGAGCCTCTAGACCATAAGTCGCTCAGTATAAAGCGATTCAGATCTGATGTTCCGATCTGCCTTTTCAGTAGCAATATTTCAGTAAAGATGACTTCCTTTAATTATGTATTATGATTCAGTTATGCCTGCATTTATGTGATCTTGTTATCCTCAGATTTACTTGTTAAGTCCCTAGGCTCACTAGTTTTTTCGATGCAGGTGAGGCAGCTCAGGGGCAGGCGAGTGGCGCGAGCTGAACCAGATTTGGGAGATGCGTGTGTTTGTAAAAGGCCAGCGTTTCTATGAAGTTAGAGCTGTTTTTGGTTTTGATCTTTTGACGAAAACTGTGTTAAGATCCATTAAAACAATAGAATTCATATAGAGATCCAATAGTTGTAATATCTCATTTTGTAATCGGAATCTGAAGTTCTTATGTTCCAAATCTGTTCCTACTGTTTACTTTTGGCGCCATCTGTTTGTATTCAGTTTGTTTTAAGGGAATATAACTTACAACTTTTCGTGTTTAGTCCTTCTATTCTTTTCGAATTTTCCAATCCGTTGATTCCCATGGGTTTGGGCGTCACAACTTGGTATCAGAGCATGGTCCTGAAATAAACACACACTTTCCAGTTTGGAGTAGCTTTCGCCGTATGCATCTCCTGATCTGTGAGTTTTATTGTTATGTTAAGAGTCATCTCTCGTTTGAGTTTTGATGTTCTTTTGTGGTGGATTGCGGGCTATAGATTAAGATGACGGGTATAAGAAAAGGTAGAAGAAGCACCCCTGAAGTAGAACCCAGTCCAGACAGTAATGCTTGTATTACTGAAATAAACACACACTTTCCAGTTTGGAGTAGCTTTCGCCGTATGCATCTCCTGATCTGTGAGTTTTATTGTTATGTTAAGAGTCATCTCTCGTTTGAGTTTTGATGTTCTTTTGTGGTGGATTGCGGGCTATAGATTAAGATGACGGGTATAAGAAAAGGTAGAAGAAGCACCCCTGAAGTAGAACCCAGTCCAGACAGTAATGCTTGTATTACCCAACTCTTAGAACTGTTAGTAGAGCAGTTCGGCAGAGGCAATGACCAATATTGTAACAGCAGGGGACCAAATCATGATGATTCTCAGGAGAAGTTTCGAAGACAGAAGCCCAAAGAGTTTAGTGGTACAACAGATCCGCTTGTTGCTGAGAGCTGGATCAAGTCTATGGAAGTTATTTTTGAATACCTTCAGATTTAAGATTTGGATAGGCCTAGGTGCGCTATATATTTCTCTCTTTGTTGGTGTCATATTAGTTTAGGTGATTAGCACTAACAATTGAATTTAGTTCTCATTGTCGTTTGATTTTTTAGAATTTAGATTTTTTACAAAATTCACACAAATTGGTGTTTGAGAACCTGACACGTCCAGCAATTTGCGACATAACGCAAACAAAAATATGGAAATTAAATTAATTTATATCAAGTAGAATATATCTGGTTTTGTTGTTTGGGTGAATTGTTTTTAAATCCCAACTCCTTGACTTATCTTTACTTTCACTCCTTACGACAGAAAAAGTTTGTTTTTAACTCCTTTGAACCACTTCTTTGTTTTAACTCCATGTGTTTCCATTTTAACCCTGTTTTTATTTAATAATTACTTTTTAGCCCATCATGCTTACGCAAAATAAATTAACTCTCATACCTTTTTAGTCGAAGTATTGTCGGGTCGTGTCCACTGGGTTTTACAAACTGATGGTTAATGCCTTGAATGCCTTCAACAATACCCATCACAATTGTATGTTTTCTGCCTCAAGGCCTCGAGTAAAATATTTTATTTGTGAAAATAATGAGAGCAACGAAAACCTGGGAATTTTATTTAGACATTAACATATTATTATATTAATAACCTCTCATCGGAGGAGGAGAAAACCTGTTTAGCTACTTATGATAGCTGAAAATACAGCACTCATAAATTGGAAAATATTACAATCGAGAAAATTTTAAAGAAAATTGAAGGGAATGTTCGATCTCTTCAAGTTCATTTTAGCTCTCTATTTATAGATGTCTTGGCGATCCCAACCCTGAATTTCAGCCTTGATAAAAGAATCTCTTAGTGATTGCCAACTGCCTCTTTAATTATTCGTTAGGTGGCCTTGTCTTCCACTGAATAAGTGGTTGTTCCTGTAGTGATTGATCACATGTCTTCTTCATTTTTTTTGGAGAATGTTTTACTTTTTTGGGGTCCCAGCGAAAACATGACTTGTGTGGTCGATCAGATCTTGGCCTTGTCTCACCACTTGGCTTGTTTATGCAAGATGCTTCGGATCAGATCTTGGACGAAAGTCCATCCCAAGTTCTGGCTCTTTCTAACTCGGGATTTTTTGGGCATATCGTTTCAATCTATCATCCAATATGGCCATGCTACAGAATTTTCGGCGGGGCTTGCTCCCTGGAAGCTTGTTATTCCACAGAAGATTCATTTTTATTTCAAATATATCTTCTGCAAAGCGTGTGATTTTTCCTGTCATGGTGTTTAACGGAGAGGATCCATTCGCTGAGTTCTGATAGAATTTGAATGGAAATTTCACTTTGTCCACATATGTGAGATAGTCCCATAGTCCTCATGCTCTTCTAGTAGATATATCATCTTCTCTTAGTGGTGCGACTAGAGGAACTTTGTCTGTAGGTGAATCTTGAATATATTTCTGGACACTAGTATCCGACCTTCTTAACTTGATGAAATGAAATGCTTCATATCCTGCTCGTTCCAGAGCTGCACTGAAAAAGTACAACTCTAAAATGTTTTCTCTTGAAAAATATTCATTATTTGCCCATGTCTCATATACTGCTTCTTGGATCTACTTTGGTAGAAGTGCTCTTCAATCCCCGAGATGAAGGGTTGACTACAGGACTCGAGATAAGGATCCGGAGTTTCAATTTTTTCTTGGGCCGACTCATCGCACGATGATCCCGACATAGTACTTTTGCTAGGGGTACTTGAATCCCTTGCTCCAGGTTTAGAATCATGTACTCTAATGTTCTCCATTTATAAACCAATGGATTCTTTATGGCCTCCAGGATTGGCTTTTATATTACAGACCATAGCTGGGTATAAGCATGTAAACACCCTGTAATTCGATCAGATACTATGCTCTTATCAGCTTGTTGTATTCTGTCCGCAACTTCTGTATTGATGGCAAGCTTGTTGAACTCTTTTTGGAGTATTTCAAGGTGTTCCCTCGAATGACTGCATTTTCATGGTGGCATCGACATTGGCGCTGTCCATCTCTTGTTAGAAAATCTGCAAGAATATTTTCATGGGTTTTAATAATTACAATATCAAAAATGTATTTTGACAAAAAGCTTGCCATCTTAGTACTCTAGCTTCTCTGGTTTAGAATCAATTTTATTGATTAAGAAAGCTTTAACATGAGTGTTATCAATTTTCAAAGTAAATTTCCTTGCAAGTGAAAATAAGGACCATTTTCAAAATTTATTTTCATCGTATAACCCCTACTTCGGACCACTATGGTATCTACATGGTTGTGCTTTATCTAGGGTGTGCCTTGTAAGAATCGTCGCCCACCAATAATCACTGACATTGGTATATAACACCAAGTCATCTTCATCTTGAGGGATAGCCATCTTGGGAAGATTCTGTAAATTTCTTTTAAATGACTAAGACCTTTAGTGTGTTCTTCTGTCCATAAAAAATCTTGTGAAGGGTCCGAGAACTGATATCTGGGAGCTCTCAGACTGCTCGAATACCAATTCATGGATCAAAAACTCAGATCACGTGCTTTTAAAATGGGTTTTAAAAACAACATGGAGTGGGGATGGGCTGACCAGCTAAGACTGCATCAAGGCAATGCTCACCAGAGGTGGTCGTGCGCGATTTGATTCATGGGTTGCAATAACTCGTGTTCTTGAAAGCTATGAGCACCGAGAAGTATATCAGATTTGGTGAAAACCAAGCGGAAAAATTACCTGACATACTCTCTAAAATTATTTTGTTGAAATACTTAAAAACATGAATGCTAAGATAAAATTTATGAGTTTTGGTGATAAAAAAGTAAGACTATAACCGATTTTAAGAATCAGATCCGAACAGACAGATATTATGGTTTACAGTTAAGTGTTCTCAGACTCGAGTGTTTTGGATTCCGGATATCAGCTATCGAGTGGATTAATTTATTTATCGGGTTGAAGCTCTCAGTTCGGGTATTTGGATCAGTTGAGTAATCGGGTCGGTTAACTTGATTATCGGGTCAGGATTTCAGATGTGAAGTTTTTAGACTTGACTTAGAGGTTTAAGTAACAGATTCCGTTATACTGACTCAGATGTTATATATCAGATTCGACAGCATCAGATGTGAACAAACTACACAGGGTAACTCAGATATCAGTTACAGGATGTCAGATCCGAATATGCTATATCATATATTAGACAGTTTATTCGAAAGAGCTTTACCGTAATTCAGATTTCTATAACGGACTTAGATTGGACAGATTCGACTCAGTGACTTACAGATGTATGCTATCAGTTTTGATTACGAAAATAGTACAGTATTCAGATCCATCATACTCAAGGAGATATTTCAGATGTGACAGCTATACGGAGACATTTCTTGCAGCTGTTCACAAAGACAGCGCGATTTTCAGATATCAATGTTTACAACAGATATAAGCCTCAGATCTTAAACACACCTTCACTCTATCCGAAAGATATCAACGGTCACACATCTTGGATTAAGGAAACAAACTCAGGGCTATTTTGAGTAAAGATGCACATCACGCAAAGAAATTGATACGACGTGTACCAGATTCTGTATGAAAATCAATTGAGCCCTAATAAACGCAAAGTACATTCGGCATAGCGTTAATTAAGCGCTGAATGCGGTGATGAAGATATTCAAAGGTGATGGATCTGTTTTGACAGATCCTGATTAAGTTTTGAATTACACAAAACCTATTATTGTGTTTCTAACAATTCCACTTAAGTGAACATATTCTAGCTATCGAAGAAGATGATGAACAGTAGCAGAATCTGTCCAGCAGTTGGTTCACAATATAAAGATCAGCAGTTGGTTTGGTACATTCTTTTAGACGGCAGCTGGATTAGCAATGGAGACGTCCAAAGTTGAATCAGTTGCTCGTAATCAGCTAGAGGCCAATTCAGACCAGCAGATGTGATTATTGTTTAGAGAGCGTGAACCAGCTGGAGCGCTAACAAGAGCTGGTAACAGCAGTGATGACGTTAGCATATTTAATGGAGATAGCTGTGAGCAGCAAGGATGACGTCATCACAATCAGCAGATGAAGTAATACCAGCAGTAGCGCAAGCGCATAAGATTCAGCAGACGATGAGAAGACCAGCTGCAAGCGCAAGAGATGAAGCGACGCAAGTTACTGTTGTCTAAGCTGTTGTCAGTTCTATTCAAGAAGCTGTCGGCAGTTGCCATTTATAAGTACTGTTGACGAATCTGTTAGCAGTCGCGATTATAAGTACTGTTGACGAATCTGTTAGCAGTCGCGATTATAAGTACTGTTGACGAATCTGTTAGCAGTCGCGATTATAAGTACTGTTGACGAATCTGTTATGAAAGATATGAAGAGACGTCGTACAGGAAGAATTGTCAAGTCGCAAGCTACTGTTCACCAGCAGATGCTATTTGGAGATAGCGATAGCAAAACGATGTCGTTTACGTAAGTTGATACGACAGCGTTTTGCTCTCGCGCTAAAGATTCAGCAGATGCTCTTTGCGTTGATAACCAGTCGCAAGATACCAGTCGCGAGCTACAGTGGATCCAGTCGCAAGCCTCATTGCTATTGTATATCCAGTCGACATGGTATCCAGACGCAAGAAAAGCAAAAGTAGCGAAGCTGGGCAACCAGACGCAAGCAACAGCTCATCCAGTCGAGAGTTTCTATGAACCAGCTGTTGCTATGCAAGATGATGAATCCAGTCGCAAGATAATCAGCAGAAGCGCAAAGATCCAGACGCAACGATAGTATTCAGCAGAAGCGCAAAGCAGCAGTAGACTTGAATCAGCAGCGAAGCAGTTGACGATTTACAAGAGCTGGATGTCAACTGCTGAGCGTAATTCAAATGGCAAAAACGCTCAAGATGGAAATAATCAATGGCTGAGATTAAGTCGTGCAAATTGCCTCAATTCAAGGGAACAAGATTTGTACTATTCTGGGAAACAGTACAATTTACAGAGGAAGTTTGCACGGAAATGGAAAAACGACAATTTGGCCTTGACAAGCGCAGAAGAGATTTGAATCTACAGTCTAACGGTCATATTTCAAACAGAGCTTATATATTCGAGAAGCGCCATTGAAGAAGGTGGACGAAAAGACGAGTGTGAAAAGAAGAGAGTTGTTGTTGCGCAGAATAGAGAAAATCAATAGAAGACAACAACAGAGGGAAGAACACAGGAAGATGAAGCAGTCGACAATCATTCTTGAGAGGAGCTTATTGTGTCGACTGCTGAATCTGTATTAGCTCGTTTAGGAGCATTTCCCTAGTGTGTGAGAAACGGAGAGTTGAGAGTTTCATTGTATCAAATCTCACACACAGAGATTCATTCACATCCATTGGTGAATGAATCTCAAAACGTTTTCCAATAGTTCCCGTCCAAGCACGATGACGTAAAACTCATGTGTATGTAGTTAGTCACACAGTTGCGGCTGGTGTGCATTTGTGGAGTCTAGGAGTTCTCGTAGCTGCTGGTTGCGGGATTGGGTCTGTACACGAGTTGTAAGATCAAATCTTCTAGTGGATCTTTCCGAGGTGGAAGAAGGGGAGATGTAGGACATTGAGGTCCGAACTTCCAGAAACAAATATTGTGTATCATGTTCTTTGAGCTTTCAGCACTTGCTTTACTTTAGCACGCATACACGTTTACAGTTCAGCACTTGCTCTTACTTAGCATCGCATAACACTGCACGCACTTACTTTCAGCACGCACGCATACACAGTTAGCACACAAGCACTTGCAAAGTCTCGAACAGATTTATGTTGTACATAAATCTGTTTGAGTTGTCTTAAAATATAGGATTCAGTTCTGGTATTTTCCGCATGATTTTTAAATCATACCAGATCTGTCTCCGATGCTCTTCTTCGTGTGAGTTTTTAAGTGTTCAAGAACATCGAGCTGTTGCAGCTCCGTATTAGCAGCGCAAATTTTTTAATGTTTGTCAAATCAGCGCTGGCTATCTTTTTTATCCTATTTTCGGACCAACAAGTGGTATCAGAGCAAGTTGTTCTTGAACGAGCACTGTTTTTAAAACACATGTGCTATGTCTTAATGTTTTTACTATTTTGAGAAGCTTGTCTATGAAGTCCAGTTAATCTGTTTTAATGTAGAACCGGTTTTCGCTTGATGAACTGTCGGGATGCGCGAGTCCCGGGCAGATGCCAAGCTTCTATTTTCGTTGTGCTGTAAGATCACTTGGAGCGAGGCTCAGTGACAAGCACATGGGGCGAGATAGAAGAATGAAAAATCTGAGCTGTTCTCTGTTTACTGGTTCTTCATATTTAAGTAACTCAGTAGCACCTGTTCATTTGAAAAATTTCGATGCTCTGATTTGTTTTAAACTGTTCTGTTTTGCGGATTTCAGCTGGTGCCAAAATTTTATTTTTAAAAATGATTTGAACTCATGTTATAAAAGACAGGGAGAGTGGCGTCACTGTCTTTGTTAATTTGAGTTATGCATCAGCTCCTGTTTTCAAAATCATGTAGTTCTTGCATACGGTGTTTCCCAAATGCAGTTTTGTTTTTCAAATTTAAAACTCCTGCTGTTACATTGTTTTTGTTGTAACAGTGTAGGGAGAGTTTTTGTTTTAAATGTCAGGAAGACCAGCAGTTCTATCTCTTTTTTATTCCCATAAAAAGGGAGAGAATTGTTAGAACATGCATCGTTGATTTAAGGTTTTGTGTAAATCAAAAAGGGAGAGATTGATGGATCTGTTTTGACAGATCCTGATTAAGTTTTGAATTACACAAAACCTATTATTGTGTTTCTAACAATTCCACTTAAGTGTACAGATTCTAGCTATCGAAGAAGATGATGAACAGTAGCAGAATCTGTCCAGCAGTTGGTTCACAATATAAAGATCAGCAGTTGGTTTGGTACATTCTTTTAGACGGCAGCTGGATTAGCAATAGAGACGTCCAAAGTTGAATCAGTTGTTCGTAATCAGCTGGAGGCCAATTCAGACCAGCAGATGTGATTATTGTTTAGAGAGCGTGAACCAGCTGGAGCGCTAACAAGAGCTGGTAACAGCAGTGATGACGTTAGCATATTTAATGGAGATATCTGTGAGCAGCAAGGATGACATCATCACAATCAGCAGATGAAGTAAGAGCAGCAGTAGCGCAAGCGCATAAGATTCAGCAGACGATGAGAAGACCAGCTGCAAGCGCAAGAGATGAAGCGACGCAAGTTACTGTTGTCTAAGATGTTGTCAGTTCTATTCAAGAAGCTGTCGGCAGTTGCCATTTATAAGTACTGTTGACGAATCTGTTAGGAGTCGCGTTTATAAGTACTGTTGACGAATCTGTTAGCAGTCGCGTTTATAAGTACTGTTGACGAATCTGTTAGCAGTCGCGATTATAAGTACTGTTGACGAATCTGTTAACAGTCGCTATTCAAGAAGCCATTGACAGCTGATGAGCAATGTTGAACAAGAAGCGGACAACAGCAAACGTAACAGTGAAGAACGACGAGAATCAGCAGATGGTTAGAGATCAGCAGATGAAGAAAGCAGCTGGAGCGCTAAGCGTAGATGACATCAGCAGTGATGTCATCATTCAGCAGGAAGCTACAGTGATCAGCAGGAAGCTATCAGCAGATGAGAAGAGAAGTGAAAGAGATGAAGCGACGTCGTATAGGAAGATATATCAGCAGAGAGCTACAGTGCAACCAGCAGATGGTATTTGGAGATAGCGATAGCAAAACGATGTCGTTTACGGACACCTCTCGCCGTACAAATAGTGTATCCAAATCTTCAATGCGAACACTACTGTTGCAAGCTCCAGATCGTGCATCAGATAGTTCTGCTCATAACTCTTCAGCAGTCTCGACGCATAAGCGATAACCTTACCTCCCTGCATCAGAACTGCACCCAAACCTCTCAGGGAAGCATCCGCATAAACTACAAACTCCTCATGATCCACTGACATCGCTAACACTGGTGCTGAGTGAGGGCCTCCATCAGATGATCGAAGCTCCTCTGACACTCTGGACTCCACACATACTTTGCATTCTTCTTGGTCAGGGCTGTCAAGGGCACTGAAATCGAAGAGAAGCCCTTTGTCAGGCCTCATGCTCACAAAAGAGTAAAAACTCAAACACATGCGGAAGCTATTAAAAAGTGGATAAAAATTTTCGCTTTTAGGCCCGACGGTTAAAACATATAATTTAAAATAATGCGATACTCAAAATATGTCTCCGTAAAAAAAAACCAAACAACAACACAACAACCAAGTATAGCAACAATACATGTATCATACTCCATACACTGAATACAACAACAAAGCGCAGGGCATCCCCCTGGCTAACTGATACATATATATAAATATGCTATAAGCAACTGGGACACACTAGCCACCTCCTGGGGCACCACCGGCTGGGTTAAAACCACGACCAGCTGTAGAACCTGGGTTTCCTGAAATAACACAACAAAGAAACAGACCAAGCCCCGGAGGGACATGGGGTCAAACCCCAGTACGGAGAGCAACTATAAAACAGCAATAAACAGCAAGGAATTAAATTGCAGATGCTATGCATGAGACACCAAGGAACAAAGGAAAGCTCTACCCACTAGGGAGCTAAGGAACTCAAACATTGCTCCAAGAAACATCGACAACGTACAGTGGCCACGGGGTGAGTTCACAGTGTGGTAGTGAGCCACTCGCCATGAAACTACACCCGATTACCAGATGCATCAAACAACTCGACCTGCTGTTGCCTCGCCCATGAACTGTGGTAGTTAACCACTCGGCGCATGGTGGCTACGATCCCAGCAGGGAGATGAGAGTGCGGTATTACCGCTCGCCCTCGCAACCTGGTAGGAAACAAACAAGAACAACGAAACTATGGCAATAAAGCTGGAATGAGATGCAACTATATGTATGCACATACTGGAAATGACAAGCATATTAACATATGCGAAAGCAGTAACAACATCAGCAAGTACATAACACATAAACCAGCAAGTCCATCTCACAATTCCTCCAAACCGTAGCCTCGCCGTAATATAAGCTCAAATCCGTACCTTAAACTGAGCACAATAACACTGATAGAAATCCCGAAGACTCTGGTAAAAGCCTGCTAAACAATAAGCGTATAACTCAGGGATCTAACAGAAAATCACGGCTGGGAGCTACGCTCAACCAACACCGTTTCCTACTACCACAACTTCGCAAGGAGCTTAAAACAAAGCAAGAAACAAGATCTCAACACGAGGAATGAATTTCTACCTGCTACTACAAAATTCACGAACTGGCAGCAACTTCCCGCTCCTCAACTAGCCAATTTCAGCTTCTAAAACTGGTACGAAAATGAAGAGCTTCACGAGAGGAGTCCAACGCTACCTCAACTGTCCAAAACAACGGCCGGAATCGACGGAAATCTACCGAAGAAGCTCACGGCGAATAGTAACCAAGGGTTGAAAAACAGAGAACGAAAGTCGGGAAATATTTCTCTAAGTATGGAAACTGGTAATCCACAACGAAGACCAAGTCTCGCTATATATAACACTCTCAACTGCTGCTACCAGCAGGAGCACATTTCCACCGACAAAACCAGCAGGAGCAATAGTCGACGCAATTAACGACCCTCGACTGCCAGCAGCAACAACAACAAAAGAGCTTCTAACGCTAAGCCAAAACGGCATCGCAACAACTAATCCAAACGACGTCGCTTAGGATACGTGATTCTAAATGCCAACTGCTGGTCATTCAGCAGCAATACACAAAACAACGTAAAGCACTTCCTCCTGCTGATACCAGCAGCAACATCAAAACGCGGCGTTGCAACAACTTAAACGACGTCGCTCCACTCACGTCATCATAGCTGGCAGCAGCTCTTGATAAATATCAGCAGCAAGCTATAGTGACGTTCTAACACCAGCAGCTACTCTTACGTCACTTGCACCTCAAAACGATGTCGCATCCTCTTCGCGCTACAGGAAGGTTGACCCGCGTTGACAACCAGCAGACATACAATTAACGCGATAACACCCATCGACTGACGACAGTAAAGTCTTCGTCATCCACACAACGCTCAACAGTGATGCTTACGTCGACATATCTGTTATCAGCAGGTAATATAAACTATCAACTGGTTCCTCAAAACGACACCGTTCGAAATTCTATAACGCTCTCCTGCTGAAATCCACGTAAGCGCTGCTGTCGCCAGCTACCAAAACAAAGAACACAGCGCGCTAAGCTACCAGCAGCAAAGCTTACGTCAGTGACTACGATGCCAACACAAAGCATGACGTCATCAGAGCTGCTATCAGCAGATACCTCTAAACTCAAAATTTCGAAAATCTCCAGAATTACTCTAAGGATGGAAAAATCGACCCGAAAACACAATTCAAACATACAAACCGAGATCTGAAACCCCAAAAATCATCAAAATCCTTAATCAACATTTCAGGTCTCACATTTCTCCCCCACTAAAAAGGATTTCGTCCCCGAAATCACAGCAATAACTCTGGAAAACAACACAACAGCAAGCTACAAACAGAACTCGCCCAACACAAGGCCAAGAGTTCAAGATAACTGAGCAAACGCATTACAACAACTAAGGAAGAAAAACAGTAAAACTACAAGTTACTGGAAAATATGGCCCAACAGCTACTCAAACAGATGCGGCCAGTCGCGCTGCATCTTTTCTTCCAGCTCCCAAGTAGCTTCCTCCCTACCATGTTTGCTCCACTGCACCATTACTAACGGAATGGTCTTATTCCTCAACTGTTTCTCTTTTCTGCCAAGGATCTGCAAAGGGTATTCCTGATAAGTCAACGACTGATCTAGCTCAACCTCGTCAGTTCCAAGCACATGAGACGTATCTGGCTCATATTTCCTCAACATCGATACATGAAACACATCGTGAAGAGAGGACAATTCTGTCGGCAACAACAACAGATACGCTAAAGGGCCAATCCTCTCGACAATCTCATACGGACCCACATAACGAGGGGCTAACTTTCCCTTGCGTCCAAAGCGCATCACACTGCAAAACGGAGAAACCTTGAGAAACACACGATCACCAACCTGAAACTCAAGAGGTCGACGCCTCTTATTTGCATAACTGGCTTGGCGATCCTGGGCAGCCTTCATCCGCTGTCTGATAAGATCCACGTGATCTTTCATCTGCTGCACAAAGTCAGGGGCAGATAGCTGCTTCTCCCCCACTTCTTCCCAACACACTGGCGATCTGCACTTGCGGCCATACAAAGCCTCGAAAGGCGCCATGCCAATCGTCACTTGGTAGCTGTTATTATACGAAAACTCAACCAAAGACAACGCGTCTTGCCAACTACCTCCGAAATCCAACAAAACAGCACGTAACATATCCTCCAATATCTGGATAGTTCGCTCAGATTGGCCATCTGTCTGGGGATGATACGCGGTACTCATAGCCAATCTAGTGCCCAAAGCTGTCTGCAAACTCTTCCAAAACCTGGAAGTAAACCTCGGATCTCGGTCAGACACGATTGAAACAGGCACACCATGCAATCTAACAACAAAATCAACGTACAGCTTCGCCATCTTCTTCAACGAGAAGGTCATCCCATAGGGAATGAAATGTGCAGACTTAGACAAACGGTCTACAACTACCCAAACAGCATCGCATCCTCGGTTGGAACGAGGCAAATGCGTTACGAAATCCATCGCAATGTGCTCCCAATTACATTGGGGCACCTCTAAACTCTGCAACAGACCACCAGGTCTCATCCATTCGGCCTTAACCATCTGGCAGTTCAAACAACGAGCGACAAAACCAGCAACATCGCTCTTCAGGCCAGCCCACCAAAAGTGCGGCTTCAAAGCATGGTACATCTTCCGTGCACCAGGATGAATACTATGCCTGCTACAGTACGCTTCTCGAAGGATCTCCTCCTTCAAATCAATCAAATTGGGCACAACCAACCTGCCCCGAAAACGCAAACAACCATCGGACGAGACAGAATAGTCCTCAAGTTCGCCAGCCCTGACTTTCATCTTCAATTCGTGGATTGACGGATCAGTCCTCTGAGCTGCTCGAATGCTAGAAACAATCTGCGGTTCCACTTGGAAGGATGAAACCATCACACAATCCTCAGCCGGATAGAATCTCCAACCCGTAGTGTTAAGATGCTCTTGATCCTTAGAGATGTACAACGACGCAAGCATCTCACTAGCCTTCCTGCTCAACGCATCAGCCACTACGTTCGACTTCCCAGGCTGGTATTTAATCTCACAATCAAAATCCTTAAGCAACTGCATCCACCTACGCTGTCTCATGTTCAAGTCAGGCTGCGAAAACAGATTCTGTAAACTCTTGTGGTCGGAGTACACCACAAACTGCTCGCCATACAGGTAGTGACGCCAGATCTTTAACGCAAAGACCACCGCTGCTAACTCCAAATCATGAACTGGGTAACGAGTCTCGTGCGGTTTCAACTGCCGCGAGGCATAAGCAATGACTCGACCATTCTGCATCAACACACAACCCAATCCATTAAGCGAAGCGTCAGAACAAACAACATAACCACCTGATCCGGACGGCAAAGCCAACACAGGTGCAGTAGTTAACTTCTCCTTGAGCAGTTGAAAAGCATTCTCACACTGCTCAGTCCAAACAAACCGTTTATACTTCTGGGTCAACTGGGTCATCGGCTTGGCTATAGAAGAAAACCCCTCAATGAAACGACGATAATAGCCAGCCTGACCTAAGAAACTGCGAATCTCAGACACATTTCTCGGTCGCTCCCAGTTCAACACAGCATCCACTTTACTGGGATCCACATAAATGCCATCCGCTGAAATGACATGGCCCAGAAATACAACGCGTTGCAACCAAAACTCGCACTTGAAAAACTTCGCATACAACTGCTGCTCTCTTAACCTCTGAAGAACCATTACCAAGTGCTCCTTGTGCTCCCTCGGAGTCTTCGAGTAAACTAAGATTTAGTCAATAAAAACAATCACAAACTGATCTATGAACTCTCGGAACACACGGTTCATCAAATCCATGAAGACTGCAGGCGCGTTTGTCAACCCAAACGGCATCACCAAAAACTAAAAATGTCCGTACCTCGTACGAAACGCAGTCTTCGCGACATCTTGGTCCCTTACTCTGAGCTGATGGTACCCGAAACGAAGATCAATCTTAGAATACACCGCAGAACCCTGCAATTGATCAAACAGATCATCAATCCTCGGCAACGGGTACTTATTCTTCACGGTGGCTTTATTCAACTGACGGAAATCAATGCACATCCGCATTGAGCCATCATTCTTCTTCACAAACAAAATGGGCGCTCCCCACGGTGACATACTAGGGCGGATGAAATCCTTCTCCAGCAAGTCATCTAACTGAACCTTGAGTTCTCTCAACTCCGTAGGTGCTATACGATACGGGGCACGAGAAATCGGAGCTGTGCCTGGCACTAACTCTATGCTGAAGTCAATCTCCCGCCTCGGAGGAAAACCAGGAATCTCCTCCGGAAATACGTCGGGGAATTGTCGCACCACGGGAACATCACTGAGCTGAACACTAGAAGAAGAAGACGCATCCAAAGCGTAAATCATAAAGCCAGCATTCCCCAAAGACAACAAGCTAAACATCTCCATCGCGGAGACCAACGGAATCTTCGATCTCGAGTCCTGGCCGTAGAAGTCCCACCTCTCACCAGACAAAGGCCTAAAGCGCACAATCCCATGGAAGCAATCCATAGAGGCCCTGTAGTTGGATAGCACATCCATCCCAACTATACAATCGAAATCCCAAAGCATCTGATGGTCCGTTAGAAATTAGGATCAAAAAGATCAGCAGCCGCTGTTTGATAACCATTGAAAATTTTGCGCGCTGCCGATGAGCTGCAATAGCTCGTTGTTCTTGAACATATAAAATCACAAGAGCACCGGAGACAGATCTGGTATGATTTAAAAATCATGCGGAAAATACCAGAACTGAATCCTATATTTTAAAACAACTCAAACAGATTTATGTACAACAAAAATCTGTTCAAGACTCGTGCTTGTGTGCTGCTGAAATGCGATGCTAAGAAGAGCAAAACGCTGTCGTATCAACTTATGTAAACGACATCGTTTTGCTATTGCTAACTCCAATAGCATCTGCTGATGAACAGTAGCTTGCGACTGGATCTTCTCTACGACGTCGCTTCATCTTGCGTCTGGAAAGCAAGCTACCTGCTGATTCTTGCGACTGGATGACGTCACCGATGACGTCATCAACAATAATCCATCTGCTGAATCTCCACACGACGTCGCTTCTCCTCTCGCGCTTCTCTTCATCTGCTGATTCTCAATACGACGTCGCTTCAGCTTTTGCGCTCAACTTCTTCTGCTGAATGTGATGACATCAAGGCTGATGTCATCACAGCTCATTCCAAAACTAGCGCCTCTTCTCATCTGCTGATTCTTCAACTGTAGCTCCTGCTGAACTTCTTCGTTCCAGCTCCATCTACGCTTCTTCACTTCGATCCAGCTGATCTTCATCGTCTCGCTAATCATCCAGCTTCTTGAAAGGCGACTGTTAATAGATTCATTAACAGTACTTATAAACGCGACTACTGATAGATTCATCAGCAGTACTTATAAATGATTCCAATCTTGCGCCTCCAGCTGATCTTCATCATCTGCTGGTTCTCTTTGCTCCAGCTGGTTTAACTTTGGCCTACGCCTGGTTACGAACAGCTGATTCAACTCTGGACGTCTCCATTGCTAATTCAACTGCTGATTCCATGAATACCAAACCAACTGCTGATAGACAATATAGCGAACCAACTGCTGGACACATAGGCGCTGCTGCTGATCGTCTTCTTTGTTAGCTATAATCTGTACACTCAATTAGAATTGTTAGAATCACAATAACAGGTTTTGTGTAATTCAAAACTTAATCAGGATCTGTAAAAACAGATCCAACAATCTCTCCCTTTTTGATTTACACAAAACCTCAAATCAACAATGCATGTTCTAACAATTCTCTCCCTTTTTGTGGGAATCAAAAAGTGAGTGAACTGCTGGTCTTCCCAATTTAAAACAAAAGCTCTCCCTACAGAAAATAGAAGCTTGGCATCTGCCCGAGACTCGCGCATCCCGACAGTTCATCAAGCGAAAAACCGGTTCTATATTAAAACAAATTCTGGCCTTCATAAAATAAGTTTCTCAAAACATTTAAAACATTAAAAACATAGCACATGTGTTTTAAAATTAGTGCTCGTTCAAGAACAAAACCTGCTCTGATACCAATTGATGATCCCTAGAAAAACAAAACCAAACACTCAGAAGCACCAGAGGCACAAAGCTCTGATACCACTTGTTGGTCCGATATTTGAAGGATCAAAAAGAAAGATCAGCAGGCGCTGTTTAAAATGAGCAATTAAAATTTTGCGCGCTGCTAATTCTGGAGCTGCAATAGCTCGTTTGTTCTTGAACATATAAAATCACAAGAGCACCGGAAACAGATCTGGTATGATTTAAAAATCATGCGGAAAATACCAGAACTGAATCCTATATTTTAAAACAACTCAAACAGATTTATGTACAACATAAATCTGTTCAAGACTCGTGCTTGTGTGCTGCTGAAATGAGATGCTAAGCTGAACTGTAATGCGTATGCTCAAATGAATGCGTGCTGAACTGTAAACGTGCAATGCTAAAGTAAATGCTGAAAGCTTAAAGAACACAATACAGTACGCAGCATATTTGTTTATGGAAGTTCGGATATCAACATCCTACATCTCCCCTTCTTCCACCTTGGAAGGCTCCACTAGAAGATTTGATCTTACAACTGCGTGTACAGACCCAATCCCACAACCAGCAGCTGTGAGAACTCCTAGACTCCACAAATGCACAAACAGCCGCAGCTGTGTGACTGACTACATACACAAGAGTTTTACGTCTTCGTGCTTGGACGGGAACTGTGAACATATTTCGAGATTCATTCACAAACAGATGTGAATGAATCCGGGTGTGTGAGATTGATACATTGAACGCTCAACTCTCTGTTTTTCTCACACACGAGGGAATGTGCTCTAACAAGCTAATCTAGACTTAGCAATCAACACTCGTGAAAAGCTCCTCTCTAATGGCGGTTGATTGCTTCGTCTATCTCTTCATTTTTCCCTCTGTTGGTGCACTGTGTAATCAATGAATATTTCCCACAGTATTGTAGATGCACCAACTGAACGAACGCATAGCGTCTCGTTCACTCCACTGAGCTTCTGTGGGTCTACTTTCTTCAATTGGCGTCGCCTCCAATATATAGCTTCTGCTGAAATCTTCCCGTTGGAAAGCTTCCAAAACTTGTTCAGCGCTTCAGAAGGCTATCTTGTCTTCTTTCCACTTTGGTGCAACGCTCCTCTGTAAAGTAAAAGTACTTGCGTCCTTTAATTTTGCAGGCTACTGTCGCTTTCTTCATTTTGAATTTAGCTCAGCAGTTGACAAACATCTTTGAGTAAGTTGTCAACTGCTTCGCTGCTGATATATCACTACGACTGGTGCGCTTTGCTACTTCTTCAATTCTTGCGCCTGGGAACCAAGTCGACTGGACACTGTAGCTTCGACTGAATATATATAGCAACAGCTGATTCAAATAAGCTCGACTGGATGCTGCTGTTGCTTGCGTCTGGAATTCATCTTGCGACTGGATATCTTTGCGTTGCGACTGGTCACTGTAGCTTCGTCTGCTGAAATAACAACGCAAAGTCTTCCTGCTGAATCTTTAGCGCAAGAGCAAAACGCTGTCGTATCAACTTATGTAAACGACATCGTTTTGCTAT
>KQ997936.1:260559-272098 GCA_001598015.1 Dorcoceras hygrometricum | reverse complement strand
CAGCGATTGATATCGTCATTTGGACCCGGGCCCGTTGGACCGGCCCAAGTCCAACTTTAAGTCTATATATAATTAGGCTTAATTAAGAGACTTCAAGGAATAAGTTCATAACCCTAAACCTAAATCAGCCGCCACCCTCCCACTCCTCTCTCTCGCCGCCGCCGCCGCCACCGGCCAACTTCGCCGGAATTTCGTTCCGGCCTAGTTTTTCGTGGAGAATCCGATCGTGCTGATCTCGTCAGGACTTCTAGTGCAGTCTGACGAAGGAGTCTCGGATCTGGTCGTGGACCGGATTGACGTAACTACCGCAATCAACCGAGAAGCGCCGGGTTCTTGAAACACCGGTTGGAGCCAGGCACAAGTGCCAGCGAGGTAACACGCCTGAAACACCCTATGTATGCTGATACATGTTTTTGATTATCGTATTGATCGCCTCCCGGTTCTATTTTGATTGTTCTTCCGCTGCCTGCCGGGGGGCGGATCCGGATCCCCAACAATATATATATATATATATATATATACTTATACTTTGTGATTGATGTTCATTGTATTAGAGTAGATGCCCAACTAGCCAACTTGTGGCGTGTGGGTTTATAGACTCTTGTATATGACAATCTTTATATATGATATTCGCATTTATTTATGACATTCTTTATTTCATTGTGTTGTATGATGATTAACAATTGCGTTGAGTGAAGACCTAGAATGCACCATAGTATATGTTAGATGTGATAGTGGGTATGACGGCTATCATGAAACACATCTAATGGTCACTGTGTATTCTGAATTAGTTCCTAGTCGATTGGGCCGTCAAAATGAGTATAAGGCCGCCCGAGCTCGAGACTAGTATCTGCGATGCGAAGTACCATGTTTCATTGTTAGGGAACATTGTGATGTTCTGAGCATGCAGATAGATAGTGACCTGGTGATCTATCGAACTACCCTCGTTCGGACTTTCCAAGTGGTTACCATTTGTCGAGTGGATAAGTCCGAGGTCTTGGTTGTACTGATTAGTCCTCACGACTCGAAACGTCATTGAGACTCTACATGATAGGCGTCTCACTTTGACCCGTTTGCCGACTCACATGGGGTCATTAGACGGCGGGATTGGGTGAGATCCCGATGCATGTAGGAGTCGATGCATCGTTGTCGAGGATTCACCGCTCGCCGACATGCGTGGATATCCTATGCTATCTGAGGGGATAATAGTGTATAAATCTCTGGCCAGAGCACTAGAAGTGTTTTAGGTAAATGGGTTTACCTAGTTACACTCGCGATGTCACTATTCGATCTCCAAGATGTATGCATAGCTATCGGATCTTTAGCGACTCTCGATTTACCAATGGTCGTTGATCTTATCGGGATATATGGATTGAAAGGACCGTACTGTACGCTAACCACGACCAACTGGTTCTTGCAGGCACTATCAGTGATACCTAGGGGATCATGTGGCGATGTTGCTAGACGCTCTTACCATGATCCGATGGGCAAGTCCGGAATTATGATTCCGGAGCCACAATGGTTGTGGGCCCACGGCTAGCTGTATTCCTGAACCATTGAGGGTCACACAAGTACTGGATTCGAGATTCCCGCATGAAAACTAAGCTCAATGTGTTGAGCACTTGAGGAGGATTTTTGGGAGTGCGACTTCCTAAAAGTCAACAGGGGTCAAATCGTGATTTCCCGCTGTTGAGGGGCAAAACGGTCATTTTGCACTTGGGTTCTGAAAAATAGTTTTTCAGATCATAGTATTCAGTTTTGGAAACTGAGTCGATCGGTCCGATCTGATCGGCGATCGGAGTTATGATGAAATCACGGTGATAGGGATGAACCGAATGTTCATACGTTGGACCCGGGCCCGTTGGGTCGGTCCAAGTTTATCACTAGTCTATTTAATTAGACTTAAGGCTTTAATCATGACATGAGATACACACTAACCCTAAACCTAAAGCTCTCGGCCGCCCCTCTCCCCTTCTCAAAAGCCGCCGCCGTGCTTGCCACGCCGCCGCCGCCGCCCTTCGCCGGAATTTGTTCCGGCAAACTTTTCGAGGAGTTTTCGTCCGTGCTGATCTCGTCAGGACTTCTAGTGCAGGCTGAAGAAGGAGTCTCCCTTCCGGTCATGGACCTGATTGACGAATCTACAGCCGCCTACCGTGAAGAGCCGGTCTTCTTGTAATTCCGGTTGGAGCCAGGCGCAAGTCGCCAGCAAGGTAACTGCCTAAACGCCCTATGAATGGTTCATAGTTTGCAGTAATTTAGAATTATATTGAACGTTTCCAGGCCTAATTTTATTCTTCCGCTGCCTTGCCGGGAGACGTGATCCGGATCCGCCACGGTTCCCCAACACATTGCAGTTGACTTTTGAATTAAAGTCGATATTTTGAGTATGCGCTTATTTTCAATGATATATTTTTTGTTTAGGCCAAAGAAAAATTTCAATCACTTTTGAAACTTCCGTATTTGTGCGTTAATTGCATGCTTATTTCGGCATTATGAGAAGCGGGCCTGACAAATATGGCATAACCTAAACCTTGGAGACTTAGCCAACGTTTTTTCATGAGATTTCTTCCTCCAAAAGCAGCTTACACCACCTCAAAACATATGAAATAAATGTGGCCTTCAAGGAGCAAAAGGCGTAGGAAATCATCTTCCACTTCGTCCTGACGCTTTTGGTAACGTGTATTCGTGATCACATCGAAGAACAAGTTTTAAATCTTTGTTTTCTGTCACTTTCAGGTCATACATGTGTTTTGATTTGAGTTTATGCATGAGAATATGTTTCAAATCATTTGGAGGTGACATCTTATAACCCGCCGACAGTTGCTGCATCTTTCGGTTCTGTTGTGTATGACTTTCGAAGTTTGGTGCTGTTAGGATGTCCAGGGAATGCTGCGGCATTTAGGAACTTTTTATAATGAAGTTAGGAATGTTTTAGGGTTCTTCTGTTGTGAAATATACCTGGACGTTGGGTTTTGTGGCTGGAACATCTGATCGTGTGGTGGGGTCGGATAAGGGATCTCGACGGTTTTGATGGTTGCTGCGAAGGTTGTGTGTTGCTGGCCTGAACAGGGACTTGGGGTGAGTCCTCGGAGGAGTCTAGGGAGAGGGTGAGATCGGCCTTAGGGTTTCATGATGTTCGTTCAAGGATGAACGTCGGTTGAGTTGACGAAAGTCGCGTGAAGCTTCGTGGCCGGAAGGTTGTGATCTGGTGGCTTGGTTTGAGTCGTGTGGGCTTAGGTCATAGTTGGAGGTACATCCAGGGTGTGGTTTAAAGGGTCCTAAGGGTCTGGTTGGTTTGGATAAAGGGTAGGACCTTAAAGGAAGGGAACTTCATGCACATTTGATGTTGAGCAAGGGTAGGATGTAGTGATCATGTTGTGAGTCGTGCATGCTACTGCCCAGCACCTCGAGAGGCTGGGAGTAATGGCAATTAAATTAGAAGGTGTATGGGTACGTATGGAGCCAATACGAGGAATCACGTGGTGCTGAAAGTTTAGAGGTCATGGCAGCGCCCCGAAGACATCTGAACAACATATAAATAGCTTGTGTGTGAAAACATATTTTCTAGGTTAAGGTTGATGGTGACGAGTTTAGGACTGTCCGGTGACTCGTTGAGACCGTCACGTGTCCGAGTATCATATTGAGAAGCCTAGAACGACTCCGATTGATCTTGGTCAAAATCTTCTATATTTTCTAACGCATCAAAAACCTGTTTATGAGCAGCAAGCTTATGAAATAAAAATGATGAACTTTTATGATGATAATGGTATGATATGGGATGTGATGTTTTAAAAGAAATAGAAAATTATTTTGAGAAATGCGAGTTGACTGTGACCAAGACATAGAGGAATATGGTGAATACGACATAAGGGGATCAAATGATTCCAACCTTATTCCACATGTCCAACAATTGCACTTTTTAAAACTTTCATTGGCCCTTATCTAGGCTCTTCTAAAAGTTTTCTTTGCCGGTGTCCATCCAGTATTTTGATATTCATTTGATGCTTGAGGTGAAACTATGCTCCTCAATGGTCCACTTCTTTGTAGAGATTTGGTCTTCTATCTTGACCATAATGTTCTTGATTCCAAGAGCTTCTCCTACCTCTTGTGTAGGGATGAGTTCTAAAAATCTTCATTTTCTATTTATCTCCAACCATCGTTGAAGATCATTTCTCTGTAACATAAAGGTATACACCTTAATTCCTCTTAATTTATTTTAGTCCTTTTCAATGCTATCAAATAACATCATCCGACCAATTTTTCCTTTAGAAAGAGGAACTTCTGGCCAAAGTTTCTGGATTGTCGGGAATATATTCTCTTATTCGAGGGACTTGTATTTTGGAGAAGAAAATTGGCATTGCTATATTCTCTTCTACTCTTGAGTTATATCTGTATTTAATAAAAAAACATATATAGCCATCTACGAAAACAGATGCTGTGTAACTCAAGCTATACAGAGCTAGTATATTTCTTTTTTTTTTTATGTTTCTTGACTGTTAAAATAAGCTACCACTATAAATTGTTCTATAAATAAGGTAAAAATTTTTGAGGCTATCTCGCTAAGAGACTCTCCGGTTATGACTGAATTTTTTTGTTTCTACTGAAGTTATGTCCCATGCTGTTTTAACTTATTCCATATGACTCATTTCTAGTGAAGTTATGTCCCATGCTGTTTTAACTTATTCCATATGACTCATTTCTAGTAATAACTAATGAATTATTCTTTGTTAAGATCAAGATTTCTTGTTGCAATTTGAATAGCTAATGTCCAATATCTATAAGATTTTCTCGGTTGTCTTGCACCATTACATCAATTTTAAGCATAACCCATATGGATGTATAGGTTCTAAACTAGTCTTCCCATACAATATATGATGGAGTGATATTTAGCTGTTTTTCACTGTTTTTTGTTGGGTGAGATTCTCCTCAAGGCTGAAAATCAGTTTGAGTTTTTCTTATGTTTCCATCATAGTATCCGTACTAGATCTTGGTCTTCTGGAGGAGTTATTCTTGGAACAACAGGTTAGTAAACCCATCCAACTTTGTTGAATACTTTAATTCATATTTAAATCTATGATCTTAAGATTTGTGAAAGATTTTGTAGATCACCAAAACCAAATTTTACTATACTTGTCGTCCGGAAATTTTATCTTCCTCGAACATTTTTAATTATATTTACCATTTTCTAAAATTTTTTGGCTATAAGACCGTTCAATAAGTTTTTCAAAAAAGGGACTAAATCAGGATAATTGAATAATGAGGGGCTAAATCGAAAATGTCGTCTAAAAAGGGAAATAAATTGTTTTAATTCCCAAATAATTTATCTTCTCTGGCTAGCTGGCCTTTCCCGGTGCGGCCGTGTTCCGGGTGGGGTCATTCAAATCTACTGGTAATCCCTCCAATGTTCTAGACAAGCTCCACTCTTCCCTGAAATTACACGTGTGGTGTGTCTCGCTATAATTCTACCATGTGTTCACCACATTTATCTGCATTTCAATGGCTTCTACCAGTCTGTCCTCTTCTGTTTCACGCCCTTCGCCTTCACGGCCCCTCGCCAAAATTCATACTCTTTATACAACGCCCCTTTGTCGACTACCCAGAAACGATTTTCGCCAGAGATTGAAGTATTCGGGGAAGAGGTTGGATTTTTGTGTGAAAGCAGAGGAGAAAAATGACTCCTCTCCCTCCTCCGCGGCGGTGGAGGAGCCGAAAGATGTAAATATCGAGAATGGATCTGCTAAGAGTGGAGGCGAGGCTACTGGATCCCAGGAAAACGAGAAAGGAAAGCTGCAAGAAGTGGATTGGAAACAAGATGAGGCCTTCAAGAATTTCCTGGGAAATCCTTCTATTGAGGCTGCGATAAAGCTTGAAAAGAGAAGGGCCGAAAGGAAGCTCCAGGAGCTTGACAGAGGAAGAAGTAGTAATCCCTTTGTGAGCTTCTTCAACAATTTGGTTCGTGCGAATTTGTCCAAAGAGAAACAGAGGCTAGAAAAAGCAGAGGAGAGTTTCAAGGCTCTTGATCTCAACAAGGTTGATTTTTTGTTTCTTTTTCCTACTTTTTTATGGTTTTTGTGTTAAATTTCTTTTTTTTTTCTTTCTTTTTACAAAATTTGGTTTACCTGAATATTGTGATTTTTAAATTGTGTGATGCAGTTGAAGAGCTGTTTCGGGTATGATACCTTTTTTGCGACGGATGTTAGGAGGTTCGGAGATGGTGGGATTGTTATTGGAAATTTAAGGAAACCGATTGGAGAAGTAATACCCAAGCTAGAGAAGAAGCTCTCGGAAGCTGCGGGGAGGGAGGTTGTTGTATGGCTTATGGAGGACAAGACAAAGGATGTCACAAAACAGGTATTTGTTTCCAAGCTTGTGTTCATCTTATGTTACTTTAGTTTCAAAGGTTATGAATGTAGTAAAGTCTTTTTTTTCCCCTTTAAAGATGTTTTCCCCGATAGATCTCTTTCTTCATGTTAGCAAATTTGATAATTTTATGTCTAATTCTACCTTTGCTTTTTGACGATGTCCTTCATCTCCCATCGATTAAAGTGTTATGTTGAGTAATTGCAAAACTGGTTGTCTAGATGTTTTTTAATTGAAACAACATGAAAAATGCACTTATTAACTGAGGATGATTATCTGTTGGCTGTTCTCATGTGATCAAGATTCTTGACTATCATGTGTTTAAGTTCTAAGATACTTCTTGAATAAAAGGCAAGGATTGAACTACATAGATACTGTTGAAATTTTATTTGCGCATTTTATGTACTTCTTGTAGGCCTGCGTCTTGCAACCGAAATCTGAGATTGATCTCCAATTCGAATCTACAAATCTGAGTAATCCTTGGGGCTACATTAGTTCTATAGCTTTGGCTGTTACAACTTTTGGAACGGTCGCTTTGACTAGTGGCCTTTTCCTCAAGCCAGATGCCACCATTGATGACTATCTAGCTAACTTTGCGCCCCTCTTTGGTGGGTTTTTGGCTATTTTGGCTGTTTCTGAGGTATGCCATGTATTTATTCAGTCTATCGATTGCATTTAAAGATTATCTTTTTGTATGATATACGTGAAACTGTGAAGTACATTTAAGGGAGCAGATATATTCTTCCCTCTAGTGGAAAGGATTGGAGTGAAGTATATTTGGTGCATGTAGTTGTGTTTTTGTTATCTCACATGTCATAGGTAATTTCATCCGTTGTAGCATTTGCAGGAATGTCCACCGTCAGTTCCTTTTTATGTTGCAAGAGGCACAAACATGTAGATTTTCTAGGAGTTCCAATACATATCTTCAATTTGGCATTCCAAAACTAAGAAGGAATTAGTTACGGAGCTCAGGCATTAAGTGCTCAAGACTTTCTTGCTGTTGGATTCTAGTATCTATAGTCAACAATATGAGTAGCCTTTACCAGTCATTTATTTCGTACCCCTGGATCCTTGGGCTTGTCCATTCTTGGACCTGGGCGGCTCTGCTTTGACAAGACTCTGTGCATTAAGTTCTTATAGCGATTACTTTGGAGCAAAACGGTTGTTCAAAATTTCTTAATCAAAGACACTTCACACTTGGTACAAAGCTACTCAAACCACTCATATAATTCGATGTGTGTTGGGGTACTGGAGTCCAGATTTAGTTGTAGTAGCCCTGTGCAGAATTTTTTGTCAGTTATTGTGTGATGGTATTAGTAGAAACTTCACTATGGGTCCTGTCATGAGTTCACTATCTGTACATGCAACAGATTCTCCATTATGTCTAGTTAGTGTATACCCCGTCAGAACTGATACTTTTCTGGAGTTCTTTCGAATGTATATATTTAATTTGGTGACTTCTTTCTTCTCTCCCCTCCCTTTCGTTAATTTTATTTTGTTTTTGTATGTTAGATTGCAACACGAGTAACTGCATCCCGATACGGTGTAAAATTGAGTCCCTCGTTTCTTGTCCCATCTAACTGGACTGGGTGCCTTGGTGTCATGAATAACTACGAGTCATTACTACCTGACAAGAAGGCTTTGTTTGACATTCCAGTAGCTAGAACAGCTGGTGCATATCTGACGTCCTTAGTTCTTGCGATATCTGCTTTCATAGCTGATGGCAATTTCAATGGGGGTGACAATGCATTGTAAGTAATCTTCTAATCCATCTGGGTTATGCGGCCTGTTGTTTCCTCTTTAACACTCATCTTTCCTCTGCTTCAGGTACATCCGACCTCAATTCTTTTACAATAATCCTCTTCTTTCCTTCGTCCAATATGTGATTGGGCCTTACACTGATGACCTTGGGAATGTGTTACCATATGCTGTCGAAGGTGTAGGAGTCCCTGTCGACCCACTTGCTTTTGCTGGTCTTTTAGGTGAGCTTTTTCAATTGAAATATTAATCTTGTGCGAGTATAGTTTGTGGAACGTGTTATACGTGGCATGTCAATTATTTGAGGTTATAGGTTTCTTCTCCAAAATTTGTTAAATACGCACTCTCGCCTAATTCCCTTGTTCGCCCAGAATTCTGAGTCTACAAACAGGACAATAAAACGTAATCCTGTTCTTGTTTAGGCATGGTGGTTACTACTCTGAACCTACTCCCATTGGGAAGACTCGAAGGAGGTCGTATCGCTCAGGCCATGTTTGGAAGAAGAACAGCTAACGTGTTAAGTTTCGTGACATCCTTACTACTAGGCATCGGTGGGTTAAGTGGAAGTGTTCTGTGTTTGTCATGGGGTCTGTTTGCAACGTTCTTCCGGGGTGGAGAGGAGGTTCCTGCAAAGGACGAGATTACGCCTTTAGGGGACGATCGTTTTGCCTGGGGCTGTGTGCTTTTCTTGATATGTTTGCTTACTCTTTTCCCTAATGGAGGAGGGACCTTTTCTAGTTCCTTTTTTGGGTCACCGTTTTTCAGGGGGGATAAGTAGTACCCAACTTTTCAACATTCAATACTGCGTGTTGCTTGTGAAACAATGCTTGTGAAAAATATGAAAATGGTTAGTGTTCAAGCAGTTCTTGTTAAAATTTATCTTCTCCATGCTTATAAAAAAAGAAATCCGATTTCATAGGATGTTAAATCCATTTCTTGTTCGAATAGCTAAAAAGAAAACCTTATAAAAGGGCGTCAAATCAATGTTTCACAAATTTGGAAAATTATTGAGTAAATAACTATGTATAAAATAAATGTCGAACGAATGTTGTTGATTTCCATTACCATTGGGTCTGCTGCCGCTCCATGTGCTGCCAAAGTTTCTCTTTAGAGATAATCTTCAGCATAAATATCCCGCGCTTTGGCTCTCAATTTCTACATCCTCGCAAGGTTTATTTACTACTCTTGCCTCCATTTGTGTGTTCGTGCGGCCAGGAATTGTCTTACTCGGGGAACTTGTTTTTTAGGGTTTGTGTATTAACTTCAATTCAAATATTACTTGTTGTAGTCAAAATGTCCTTCAACATCTAATACATAATCCTAATGAAGATTTTGGAGGAACCTAGAGGCACATAATTGTTATATCCTTGTCGCCGAATATCTCACTAATTCTATTATTTCTAAAGATAAACTACCTTAAAATTATTTTCACTAAGACGATTTGTGTTGGTCTGATTTTGGAATGAAGACTGTGTATAGATAAGTTGCCGGAACACATCTTTTTGAAAATTCAAGGTTTTGGTGCAATTTCATAAAAACTTGCATATGATCAATCCGAGCCTGAAGCTCTGAACCACTATTTATGCACGGCTTATTCGGATCACGCCTCAGGTGACGTAGCGAAAGTTTAAAATTTTTGCATCGGGAACACTCATACGTAAACACAAAATAAGGTAATAATCAAACATTCATAGGGGTTCTGATTGTTACATTCGGCGATTTGGTGCCCATCTCCTTCCGGTTTTGAAGTGATGATAACCCTTCAACGGGTGAATCGCGAATGATCGCCTAACTCAGTCCACGTCCGATTTCTCAATTCCCCTCCTTCCTTGCACTATAAAGCACATCAGGTTGTCAAGAACGGAATCTCTTTGTCGAGGCACACACGGCAAGGAGCGGCGTCGGAAGGGCGGCGGCGACGGTCGAGTGGAGGTGGGCGTGTGGAGGAGAGTGGAGGGAAGACTAGAGTTGTGATTCAATAATCAAGTGATACCTCAATGTGTGTGCACCCTAGTTTTAAAGACTGTCCCGACTGTACAACACTGGTCTTTCAAGGTGTTTTGTCCTCAGTTGCACGCACCCTGAGAAACTTTCCAGGGGGTCACCCATCTCGAAATTGTCTCAAGTCAAGCATGCTTAACTTTCGAGTTCTTAAGTGATGAGCTCCCAAAAAGAAGATGCACCTTGTTGGTATGAGTAGTACCAATTAAATCTGATAACTCACCTCAACTAACCTCAACTACATCTATAACTTCACAGTCTCGGAATCCCTCATTTCGGTGTGGGATCGGTTCATTCCTGTGCCCCTTCGGCTAGAAGCCTGTCAGAAGCCGCTCATTGTCCATGCAACCTCTTGGCACCGACGATCACTCCCCGACCTCTTTTGAGCCCCGGCCGTCACATGCCCACAGCTCTCGCTTGGTCCGTTCCCGAACCACACCGTACTAAGAGAGGTCAACTCTGATACCAACTGTAACAACCCAGTTTTAACGACTGTCCCCACTGTACCAACACTGATCTTTCCAGCATGTTTTGTCCTCACTTGCATGCACCCTAAGAAACTTCCCAGGGGGTCATCCATCTCGAAATTGTCCAAAGTCAAGCACGCTTAACTTTGGAGTTCTTAAGTAATGAGCTTTCGAAAAGAAGATGCACCTTGTTGGTATGAGTAGTACCAATTAAATCTGATAAGCCTACCTCAACTAACCTCAACTACATCTATAAATTCCCAATCTCGGGATCTCTCTCATTTCGATGTGGGATCGGTTCATTCATGTGCCCCTTCGACTAGAAGCCTGTCAGGAGCCGTTCATTGTTCGTGCAACCTCTTGGCACCGACGATCACTTCCCACCCTCTTTTGAGCCCCGGGCGTCACATGAGTGTCCGATATTTGATCACGCAAATCACATACATAAGATAAAAGTTTTAAATGATTAAACTTATGTTTTAAAATATTAATGGTGATTTATTCTGAAATTTAAATGTGTTTCTAGAGTTTTGATAATTCAGGTGAATATCCGTTGTCGGGCCACGTACGGATGATCGGGGACGATGGAGGTGAATTGTTCCAACATTTATTTTAAAGATTTTAGCAAACAAAAATATTTCTCTATTGATAAATTTAAAGTTTTGGATAGTGGATAGACAAGTTTTAAATCTACCTTGCTGCCACTTTCAGATTATATTATGTGTGTTCTGAGTCATTTGATGCATGGAAGCCATAATTTAATGGCTGGACGTTTGCATGAAGCGTTGGAGTATTTTTTTTATGTTCTTTACTTGTTGCCTTCGTGTGTTGATGGTCCGTCGGGGCTGATGTACGATCCGTTCTCGACCAGGGACCTTTTTTGGGTTATAATTCATGTTAGCGGGTCACATGGGCTTGGTGTGAGGTTCGTTTGAGGTGGGATTAAGGCTGGA
>KQ997936.1:245235-260164 GCA_001598015.1 Dorcoceras hygrometricum | reverse complement strand
GTATTAGCCTTCATAATATTCATGGGTCCATCTGTAATGACGTACCACATGTCATCATCTTGCGCGGCTAAATGGTCTTGCATCCTGATCTTCCAATCATCATACTTTTCCTTCGAAAACATATGAATTTTATTGTGAGAAGAAGACATATTTAAATCTAAGCACAAAGATCAGACTGTACAATAACTGATAGTTCAGGCTCTGATACCAATTGATAGGATCAGTGGAGTCGAAAATATAGTTAAAATAAGCTTAGGAGTTCAGAAGGGGGTAGGGGGGTTGAATGAACTCCTTTGATTTTTATTTTTTGAAACCTTAAAACTGTTTTTACAAGCCTCGCTTAACTTAGATCTGAGTGATCAGATCTGAGGCTCTCAGTCCAAATCTGTTTTCTCGGTTAACAAATATTGTGCGGAAAAAAATCGAGTAAACAGTGAACAATTAACAATAAATACGATGCAAGTAAGTAAAAGATAGAGTTGAGAGATTGTTTGTGGAAGTTCGAATCTGAAGATCCTACGTCTCCCCTTCTTCCTTTTCAGGAAGGTTCCACTAGAAGATTTGATGTGTACAACTTCTGTAGACACCCGATCACTCAAGCCACGCTACAAGTGAACTCCTAGCAACCACAATCTACGCAGATACCACTGCTGATTACAATCACATGAATTTTTCGAACTGCTTCAGAGAGCACGTTCGTTACAGACTAATATGATTTTACAATGAATGCGATACAATAGAGTTCTGTAAATCTTCTTGGTTCTTTACAATGAAATTTGTTACAATATCTCGAAGGTGTTTTCTGTGTAAGAACTTCAAGGATTGTTCTTCGAGATGGTAAGAGCTGGGTTGAATAATTTCAAGTCATTGAAAGATATCGACAGAGAGTGAGAGATTTTTCAAAATCACCGAGAGCTTCTTCGTTTGAAATCTTCAGCTATTTATACATCTCCATCATCAACAGTCATTAAATGAACCAGTACACAAACCTTGTTTGCATATTTTCAACGTATCAATGCATTAAATGCTCCATTAATGCTATGAAAAGATTTTTCTGCAATTGTCAGAGCTTTGTTGACTTATATGCCAAAGTAGGTAAAAATCGGTTGTACCAACTTTGCGTACTGTGCAAATATACTTGAAGTAGCTCTGAACTTGTGTCTCTTTCATCCGATTTGTCTAACAGGATTTATTTAATGAAATCTCGATCATTGGTTCCTCTGGAGGTGGGCGTGTGGAGGAGAGTGGAGGGAAGACTAGAGTTGTGATTCAATAATCAAGTGATACCTCAATGTGTGTGCACCCTAGTTTTAAAGACTGTCCCGACTGTACAACACTGGTCTTTCAAGGTGTTTTGTCCTCACTTGCACGCACCCTGAGAAACTTTCCAGGGGGTCACCTATCTCGAAATTGTCTCAAGTCAAGCATGCTTAACTTTCGAGTTCTTAAGTGATGAGCTCCCAAAAAGAAGATGCACCTTGTTGTTATGAGTAGTACCAATTAAATCTGATAACTCTACCTCAACTAACCTCAACTACATCTATAACTTCCCAGTCTTGGAATCCCTCATTTCGGTGTGGGATCGGTTCATTCCTGTGCCCCTTCGGCTAGAAGCCTGTCAGAAGCCGCTCATTGTCCGTGAAACCTCTTGGCACCGACGATCACTCCCCGACCTCTTTTGAGCCCCGGCCGTCACATGCCCACAGCTCTCGCTTGGTCCGTTCCCGAACCACACCGTACTAAGAGAGGTCAACTCTGATACCAACTGTAACAACCCAGTTTTAACGACTGTCCCCACTGTACCAACACTGATCTTTCCAGCATGTTTTGTCCTCACTTGCATGCACCCTAAGAAACTTCCCAGGGGGTCATCCATCTTGAAATTGTCCAAAGTCAAGCACGCTTAACTTTGGAGTTCTTAAGTAATGAGCTTTCGAAAAGAAGATGCACCTTGTTGGTATGAGTAGTACCAATTAAATCTGATAAGCCTACCTCAACTAACCTCAACTACATCTATAAATTCCCAATCTCGGGATCTCTCTCATTTCGATGTGGGATCGGTTCATTCATGTGCCCCTTCGACTAGAAGCCTGTCAGGAGCCGTTCATTGTTCGTGCAACCTCTTGGCACCGACGATCACTCCCCACCCTCTTTTGAGCCCCGGGCGTCACATGAGTGTTCGATATTTGATCACGCAAATCACATACATAAGATAAAAGTTTTAAATGATTTAAATTATAGTTGAGGTTTTAATATATTAATGGTGATTTATTCTGAAATTTAAATGTGTTTCTAGAGTTTTGATAATTCAGGTGAATATCCGTTGTCGGGCCACGGACGGATGATCGGGGACGATGGAGGTGAATTGTTCCAACATTTATTTTAAAGATTTTAGCAAACAGGATGATCTGGGACGATAGAGGTGACTTTAAAAATATATTCCAAAATCTATCTTAAAGATTTTAGGATACAAAAAATATAAAGTTTTAGTAGCGAGTAGGCAAAATTTGATTTTTTGTGCGCTATGTCGTTTTAGCTAGGTTCCTTGCAAATGAGCGGGTAAGAGTAGAATATAATGTTTTAAAAAAGCAAATTTCGAAATTTTAGGCCACAAAATGAAATTTTGGTGATTATGATTATGATTTAAGTTGGACTTGTAATTGGGCAATTAAACTATTAATTAGTGGGCCTAACTAGCACCTAAAAGCCTATTTAGCTACCCTAACCCTTGGAAGAAACTTCAGGCACGCCTCCATCAGAATTATTACCTCATAATGGCCGCCTTTTTTCCCCTAAAAAGACCTAGGCGTGGCCGTGAGACTCCAAGGAGCAAGCTTATAGGAAATTCGTCTCCCGATTCATTCCAACGCCTCCGGTAACGTATATTCGCGTTCTTTACAACAAAAGGCAAGTTTTAAATCTTCCTTGCTGCCACTTTCAGATTATATTATGTGTGTTCTGAGTCATTTGATGCATGGAAGCCATAATTTAATGGCTGGACGTTTGCATGAAGCGTTGGAGTATTTTTTTTATGTTCTTTACTTGTTGCCTTCGTGTGTTGATGGTCCGTCGGGGCTGATGTACGATCCGTTCTCGACCAGGGACCTTTTTTGGGTTATAATTCATGTTAGCGGGTCACATGGGCTTGGTGTGAGGTTCGTTTGAGGTGGGATTAAGGCTGGACGAAAGGGGGTAGCCGATGGGTACAGAGTGGTCGAGGGTGAAGGGTCGGCTCGGGTTAATCTGTGTGAGGGGACCTTGGTTCTCCAGGGGTCTTAGATAGGGTCTGAACCATGAGTTAAGAAGCCACCTCGGTAGATTAGAGTTTGAGGCCGAGTAGTGTCGTTCAAGAGAGTGGGGTGTGAGTCTTGTTCTTGGGTGGTCAAGGTGATGAGTGGGCTGTTATGGCTCGACTAGGAGGGATGGTCCAGGACTTGGAGCATGGCTTAGAGGGTCATTAACAGGTCTAGTTGTGAGATGATTTGATAGGATCAATGGAATCGAAAATAGAGTTGAAATAAGCTTAGGATTTCAGAAGGTGGGGGGGGGGGGTTGAATGAACTCCTTGATTTTTATTTTTCGAAACCTTAAAACTGTTTTACAAGTCTCGCTTAACTCAGATCTGAGTGACCAGATCTGAGGCTCTCAGTCCAAATCTGTTTTCTCGGTTAACAAATATTGTGCGGAAAAAAATCGAGTAAACAGTGAACAATTAACAATAAATACGATGCAAGTAAGTAAAAGATAGAGTTGAGAGATTGTTTGTGGAAGTTCGGATCTGAAGATCCTACGTCTCCCCTTCTTCCTTTTCAGGAAGGTTCCACTAGAAGATTTGATGTGTACAACTTCTGTAGACACCCGATCACTCAAGCCACGCTACAAGTGAACTCCTAGCAACCACAATCTACGCAGATACCACTGCTGATTACAATCACATGAATTTTTCGAACTGCTTCAGAGAGCACGTTCGTTACAGACTCTAATATGATTTTACAATGAATGCGATGCAATAGAGTTCTGTAAATCTTCTGGTTTCTTTACAATGAAATTTGTTACAATATCTCGAAGGTGTTTTCTGTGTAAGAACTTCAAGGATTGTTCTTCGAGATGGTAAGAGCTAGGTTGAATAATTTCAAGTCATTGAAAGATATCGACAGAGAGTGAGAGATTTTTCAAAATCACCGAGAGCTTCTTCGTTTGAAATCTTCAGCTATTTATACATCTCCATCATCAACAGTCATTAAATGAACCAGTAGACACAAACCTTGTTTGCATATCTTCAACGTATCAATGCATTAAATGCTCCATTAATGCTATGCAAATATTTTTCTGCAGTTGTCAGAGCTTTGTTGACTTATATGCCAAAGTAGGTAAACATCGGTTGTACCAACTCTGCGTACTGTGCAAATATACTTGAAGTAGCTCTGAACTTGTGTCTCTTTCATCCGATTTGTCTAACAGGATTTATTTAATGAAATCTCGATCGTTGGTTCCTCTGGAATATATATCTGATAAAATCTAAAGCTCAAATCTGTTTCGGCACTGAGATCTTAAATCTAATCTCAAATATATAAGCTTTACTTTTCTTTTTTATTGCGTATCTTCCCCTTTAACTTCTTCATAATTGAATAACTGTTAGATCTGAGTGCTCTCCTTTACGAGTCTTCCTCCTTTTCTTTAACAATATATTCAGAACGGAAACCCCCTTTTTGTTTCTTTAACTATACCATGGTCAAATCTGAAATCTCTCTTCTTTACGAATCTTCTCCCTTTATCTTTTCTAAAATAGAAAATCTACCAGATCTGAATTCCCGGAATAACTGAATATCTAAAATACCCTGTTCTGATCTGACTCTCTATTTCTGAAATCTGATAAATAATCTCTAACATACTATGAGTAGATTTTGTTCTAATCGGAGTCTCTGTACTGAATCTGATATATAATCTGATCTGAATTGATCTCATCTGATTTGATAAGCTATCTTCCCCGTTGTATAATTTGTTCCCAATATCTGGATCTGAAACGAAGCCTCTGTACAAGACCTGATAAGCTCTGATCCGAAATACTTAACCCGATAACTGAAATTACCCGAATATCCAAATCTGATATACTCTCTTCAGTTTATACAACCAGATCTGTGAACTATCTTCCCGATTAAACACGACTACTAACTGTCCAGATCTGATTCGTAAATTCAGTTCTTTATCTAATTTATGTTATCACCAAAACTTATAAATTTTATCTTAACAATTTCCTCTTTTTGGTGATGACAAAACTTAGCAGCCTACGAATTATGTACATGCGCCTCTGAACAGCTGTTTGCAAAGAATCTGTTTCTGCCCATTGTAACATCTGCTCTTCCTTTGTAGAAATATCCGAAACTGACTCCAAAACTGCCAAGCGGCATAGACTGAACGAATTAAAGAATGAAACAATCTCCTCTATAACTTTCTCCCGTATCTGTACAAGGAACTCAATATCAGAACAAATCAATGTAAACATTTCTTTGGCAGGATGCCCTTTAACCACATCCTACAAGGGGCGCCTTCCCCTTGTCTGCTAAATCAATCGTTGGAAGACTGGCCTTGTACCAGTCCTTTTCAATTATCTGAATACTGTGGCCAAATTTTATCTTGGTAGGCTCTGCAGCGGTATAAGAAGGAAGCATCATTTCCTCAGGGATCCGCTTCAAGATATCATCGATGGACATGGACTCTTCATCAGACGAGTGTGTCTCAATAAGCTCCAGAACCTTGCTCAAGGGCTCTGTGTCTTCAGAGTCAATCATCTTCTCAAAGCTCTTCTCCTTATCAGCATCTACCGGCTCTGTTTCCTTCTCCTTCTCCTTCTCCTTCTCCGTCTCAACCAGAGGTCCTTCTTCATTGGATAACACCTTGAAACTTATGACCTCATCATCATTAGTGATCGCTGAGACATATATCCTGTTTTCCGTCTCATCTGTCTCAATCTCAGCAGTCTCCGCAATAACCTGTTTAATAATATTTTCAACTGATTCTTCCTCAGACGCATCTTGCAACACCAATTTCCTCTTCGGTGCGCAACGTCGTTGAGCGCAAGGGGTCACAACTGGTACAACAGATATGGGTTCTGGATTTTATACCACTGGTACAACAGATATGGGTTCTGGATTTTATACAACTGGTATAATCGACAAGTCCTTATCCGTGGGAGCAGCTCTCCCCACAGTAGTCCTCTTCTTCTTAGCGGTAGGCTCAACAACAGCAGGAGCCGATCTCCTCTTTGCCGCAGCCTTCTTAAACACTTTCTCCACTGGCACCTCCAACACCTCTTCAGCAGTGATAGACTTGTTTTTGGCAACGTAAGTGCCAACAGTCTTAGCGGTAAGGATCTTGAGAGGTGGGAAGGCCTTCGAATCGCCCAATTCCAAGTCTGGTGCTCCCTTCAGAATAATACATATCTGCACCACAAACCCTCGGGCTTGCTTTGAAGATGGAGTCACCATGTCCTTCAAGAGGTTAAACAACAATCTCCCCCTATTGATTTTAACTCCGCCATGAATCACAACCATCATCAGAAACCGGTCATGGGTAACTGCATCGAAGGATCCTGCTTTGACTGTGATTGTCTTCGCCAGAATATCGTTAAGCAGTCGGAACTCAAACTTCATATCCCTTTTCTTGCAGGAGGTCTTAAGCTGTTCACCGTCTGTAGAAAAAGCACTTCTAGCGTCAAACACCAAATATTTCGGCACTTCATTCATATCAGCTGATGGATCTGTGTCAACATATTCAGATTGAATTTTGAATTACACAAAACTTATTATTGTGTTTCTAACAATTCTACTTAGTGTACAGATGCTAGCTATCGAAGAAAAATGTCATAAAGCTGAATCTGTCCAGTCGATGGTTTACAAGATAAAGTTCACAGTTGTTTTGGATTATCATTTAGACGGCAGCTGGATTAGCAATGGAGACGTCCAAAGTTGAGTCAGTTGTTCGTAATCAGGTGGAGGCCAATTTAGACCAGAAGCTGTGACATTCGCTTAAGGCTGGAAAAAGGTTCGAAGAAGAAGATGAACAGTAGAAGTATGGAACCATTTGTGAGGAGCAAAAACCAGCTGGAGCGCTAACAAGATCTGGAATCAGCGATGATGACGTCAGCATATCTACTGGAGAAAGCTGTGATCAGCAACGATGACGTCAGAATTGCTGATTGGAAGAAGTTATGATCAGCAGCAGTGACGTCAGCAGAATCAGTCGATGGATTAGCAACGATGACATCAGTAGTCGACAAGAAGCACAAGAGCTGGATCAGCGATGATGACGTTAGCAGTGATGTCATCACAATCAGCAGAGAGCTACAGTGCAACCAGCAGTTGGTACTTGAAGTTAGCGATAGCAAAATGATGTCGTTTGGATAAATAGATACGACAGCGTTTTGCCTTCGCGCTAAGATTCAACAGATGCTCTTTGCGATGGTAATAACCAGCAGATAGCTACAGTACATCCAGACGCAAGCAACAGTACATCCAGACGTGAGCTACAGTAAACCAGCTGTTGATATGCATCCAGTCGCAAGATGATGTACCAGTCGCAAGCTACAGTGTATCCAGTCGCGAGCTACAGTGCTTTGCATATCCAGTCGACAGGAAATCCAGACGCAAAGAAACAGAGGAAATAACCAGTCGCAGTAGAAGAGACAACCAGTAGCGAAGCAGTTGACGAAATATATTATGAAGATTTACTAAAGCTGGATGTCAACTGCTGAGCTTATTTCAAATGTTGAAGACGACAAAAAGCCTGCAAAAGAAAGGACACAAGGACAACTCCCTGTCTGTACTTTACAAGACATATTTTGAACGGGAAGAATTTGTGTCCAACGGATTGAATTCAAACATAGGCTTATATACGAGAAGAACGCCATTGAAGAGTAGGTCTGTTGTCGTAGTTGTTGTTGCATAGAAAAGATCAAATCAAAAGAAGACAACAATCAAAGGGAAAATGAACCTGAAGCGAAGCTGTCAACTATCATTCGTAGAGAAGCTTATTGCAGTTGACAGCTGAGCTAGAATCAGCTTTTGTAGAAGCAACTTCCCTAGTGTGTGAGAAATAAAGAAACAGAGAGTTGAGAGCTTCAATGTAAAAATCTCACACACAGAGATTCATTCACATTTATTGTATAGTGAATGAATCTCAAAACCCAATACCAATCAGTTCCCGTCCAAGCACGAAGACGTTAAACTCTGTGTATGTAGTCTTTGAACAGAGACGTTAAACAAGTTTTGAGTGAACAGCCGAGGGCTGGTAGAGTCTAGGAGTTCTCGCAGCTGCTGGTTGCGGGATCGAGTCTGTACACGATGTATAGATCAAATCTTCTAGTGGAACCTTCCGAGGTGGAAGAAGGGGAGACGTAGGACATTGAAGTCCGAACTTCCATAAACAAATCGATTGAGTATTGTATTCTGTTATTCATTCAACACTTGCATATTTATTTAGCACGCATAACAGATATCACACTAGCACATAGCAAACAGATTTCACATACTGGTTTTAATAGACTTCTACTGTTCATCTTCTTATTCGAACCTTTTTCCAGCCTTAAGCGAATGTCATAGCTGCTGGTCTAAATTGGCCTCCGCCTGATTACGAACAACTGACTCAACTTTGGACGTCTCCATTGCTAATCCAGCTGCCGTCTAAATTGGCCTCCGGTCCTAACATCAGCCAAACCTTCGGTCGATAACTCAAAAATACCAGCAAATTTCTCCTCAGAAATTTCAACAGACTTGCCATGAATGGAACTGATAACTTTGTTGTCCCGCACTGAGGCGTTGTGATAGAAATCTACCAAGGCTACTCATAGATAGCAGAAGAGCATCCCAAGAACCCACGGAGTCCAGACAACTCAAGGGCTTTGAACATTTGAACCATTCCTTCATCTTCCATACTGAACACTGAGTCGAAGTAGACTTGAATAGCATTGTGAATCAGAGAAGCGGCCATTGCTGTAGGTTGGACGAACGAAGAAAACACCGAAAAGATAGATAATCTACGACAAAACACTGAAAGAAAGAGAATATTTTGCGCAAGGTAAATGTTAGAGATAATCGAAAGACGTATAAAAGATACAAAGAATGTGAAACGGTGAGAGAGAAAATGTGTATGTGACGTTTCACATGATGAAAAACACACGTGTCAATCATCCGACGGCGCGATCAGATTTTGAAAATATTTTGAAATGATTTTGAATTTTAAGCACGAGGGTGAAAAAGTAAAAAGAAGCGCCATTTGATAAATACGTCACAGTTGTTGATCTTTTTATTGTATCAGCTGGGGTACTGTCAGATCTAATCACATATAAGCATCAAATGTATATACGCGAAATCTGAATAAATTCAGATCTCACGCATTCAGCTGACTCAGCACTTGTTAACTCAGATCTATTATTCCCCCTCAAGCTGAGGTTCTCCCAACGCAATAGTTACCAAATCTGAAGTTCTCCTCATTCCCCCTGAACAGAATACCCAGATCTGAAGTAAACAAAAGCTGTTCAACCTACAGCACAATCCTAGATTAAGGCAGTTCTAAGAGACCAAGAATATTTCAAAAATATGAAAACTTAGCGTCTGACAGTGGCTTTGTGAAGATGTCAGCGACTTGCTGGTCTGTCGACACATACTCCAGCCGGACGTCTTTCTTGAGTATGTGATCTCTTATGAAGTGATGCCGAATATCTATATGCTTTGTTCTTGAATGCAGCACAGGGTTCTGAGTAATTGCGATGGCACTGGTATTGTCATAGAAAATAGGAGTTTCAGAAGCATCAATGCCGTAGTCCTTGAGCTGGTGTTGAATCCATAAGATTTGAGCACAGCGGCTTCCAGCCGATAAATACTCTGCTTCAGCTGTGGACGTAGCAATGGATGTTTGCTTCTTACTGAACCAGGAAATCAGAAAATCTTCCAAGAATTGACATGTACCACTTGTGCTTCGCCTATCAATCCTGCTTCCTGCATAATCTGCATCACTATAACCGATTAGTTGAAAACTGGAGTCTTTGGGATACCAGACCCACATTGGAAGTTCCTTTCAAATATTTTAAAATCCTTTTTACTGCAATGTAATGTGATTGTTTGGGCTCAGCCTGGAATCTAGCACACATACAGACATCAAACATGATGTCTGGTCTGCTAGCAGTTAAGTAAAGAAATTAGCCAATTATTCCACGATATAATGATGCCTCAATTGCAGTTCCAGCTTGATTTTGTCCAATTTGATTGAATCACTCATTGCACAATTTTCCATGCCAAACTTCTTCAACAGTTCTTTCGTGTATTTAGCTTGATTGATGAAGATCCCATTCTCAAGCTGTCTAACTTGTAAACCCAGAAATAACGTCAGCTCTCCCATCATGCTCATCTCAAATTTGTCCTGCATCAACTTAGAAAACTTTTGGAACAGTTTGGGGTTAGTTGACCCAAATATAATATCATCAACATAGATTTGAACCAACAAGACATGATCACGTTTGATAAATTTAAATAAAGTCTTATCAACGGTGCCTATCACAAAATCATGATCAATAAAAAATTTAGACAGTGTGTCATACCAAGATATGGGTGCTTGCTTCAACCCATATAGAGCTTTATCCAGTTTATAGACGTGATCTGGATATGTATGATTCACGAAGCTAGGAGGTTGTGCAACATACACTTCCTCAATTAAGATTCATTAATAAAGGGACTCTTGACATCCATTTGAAAGACTTTGAAGTCTTTATATGCAGCATATGCAAGGAACATGCGGATGGCTTCTAATCTGGCTACTGGAGCGAAGGCTTCATCAAAATATATTCCTTCTAGTTGTCTAAAACCTTGAGCTACTAGTCTAGCCTTGTTTCTAACAACTACACCATCCTCATTCAGCTTGTTCCTAAAGACCCATTTTGTATCTCAGCTGAATGTCGAATCTGTGCAACGTCATCACTTGATTCATCAAAGCTAGTTGATTCCAGACGTGTGCACAAATCATTCAAGCTCGCAGCTGAGTTGGAATGAACTGGTTTCATCGAATACCACGTGAGCTGATTCTTCAACCGTCAAGCTCCGGTTTTTAAACACTCTGTATGCTTTGCTCACAGCTGAGTATCCAAGAAATAAACCTACATCAGATTTGACATCAAAGACTGTTAGATTCTTTTTGCCAGTATTATGAATGAAACATCTGCATCCACACACCCTGAAATAAGATATGTCAGGTTTCTTGCCACTCCAGATCTCATATGGGGTTACACCATGAATCTTGTTATAATTGAAAGAATGGTTTTGAGTTCTTCTCACAAATTTCCCAAACTTCTTGACGAAGAAGGACATGACGTCGTTGCTCAATTGATCTGCTGACTTGCTAGGTGAGAACTGTTCTGAAGTAGTAGCAGCAAGAGCTTTGGTTGGTTGTGAGGTCGATGGCCCAAACTCAGATCTGGTCTCCAGCTCAAACTCATATGCTTTCAGATTTGCGAATAGATCGTGTAGTTCAAGCTTGTTCAGATCCTTAGACTCTCTCCTCGCCATCGTCTTAACATCACACTCCCTCGACAGTGCTCTCATCACTTTGAGGGCCAGTTCTCTGTTGGAGTATTCTTTGCCAAGACTGGTTAGCACAATCACAACAAAACTAAATCTCTCGTCGAACTCCGTCATCGTCTCTCCCTCTCGCATCTTCATCGACTCATATTTTTGTTGGGCAACCGTCAGCTTGTTCTCTTTGGTCTCGTCGTTGCCTTCACAGATTTGCGTCAACTTCTCCCAGATCTCCTTGGCAGTGGCGCAGGTCTTTATCTTGCTGATCATGTTTTTATCAAGCGTCTTATATAGAATATCCTTCACCACATTGTCCAAATTTGCTTTCTTCTTGTCCTCTGGTGTATACTCCATTAGAGTTTTCTCAATCCACTGTGGAGCACCAGCAGTAATCGCCATAGTCGTATTTGCCTTCATAAGCTTCATGGGTTCATCTGTAATGACGCACCACATGTCATCATCTTGTGCAGATAAATGGGCTTGCATCCTGATCTTCCAGTCTTCGTACTCCTCCTTAGAACTAGTAATTTTGTTGTGAGAAGTAGACATATTTAAATATGTAAGCGCAAAGATCAGACTGTTAAATAACTGAGAGACTCAAGCTCTGATACCAATTGATAGGATCAATGAAATCGAAAATAGAGTTAAAATAAGCTTAGGAGTTCAGAAGGGGGGGGGGGTTTGAATGAACTCCTTCGATTTTTATCTTTCGAAACCTTAAAACTATTTTTACAAGTCTCTCTTAACTCAGATCTTAGTGACCAGATCTGAGGCTCTCAGTTCAAATCTGTTTTCTCGGTTAACAAATATTGTGCGAAAAGAAACCGATTAAACAGCGAACAGTTAACAATAAATACGATGCAAGTAAGTAAAAGATAGAGTTGAGAGATTGTTTGTGGAAGTTCGGATCTGAAGATCCTATGCCTCCCCTTATTCCTTTTCAGGAAGGTTCCACTAGAAGATTTGATGTGTACAACTTCTGTAGACACCCGATCACTCAAGCCACGCTACAAGTGAACTCCTAGCAACCACAATCTACGCAGATACCACTGCTGATTACAATCAAATGAATTTTTCGAACTACTTTAGAGAGCACGTTCGTTACAGAATCTAATATAATTTTAAAATGAATGCGATACAATAAAGTTCTGTAAATCTTATGGTTTCTTTACAATGAAATTTGTTTACAAATGTAAACCAGAAGATATCTCGAAGGTATTTTCTGTGTAAGAACTTCAAGGATTGTTCTTCGAGATGGTAAGAGCTGGGATGAAATAATTTCAAGTAATTGGAAGATATTGACAGAGAGTGAGAGCTTTTTCAAAATCACCGAGAGCTTCTTCGTTTGAAATCTTCAGCTATTTATACATCCCCATCCTCAACGGTCATTAAATGAGCCAGTAGGCACAAACCTTGTTTGCATATCTTCATCGTATCAATGCATTAAATGATCATTAATGCTATGCAAAGATTTGTCTGCAGTTGTCAGAGCTTTTTTGACTTATATGCCAAAGTAGGTAAACATCGGTTGTACCAACGCTGCGTACTGTGCAACTATACTTGAAGTAGCTCTGAACTTGTGTCTCTTTCATCCGATTTGTCTAACAGGCTTTATATAATGAAATCTCGATCGTTGATTCCTCTGGAATAAATATGATAAAATCTGAAGCTCAAATATGTTTCGGCACTGATATCTGAAATCTGATCTCAAATATATAAGCTTTACTTTTCTTTTTCTATTGCGTATCTTCCCATTTAACTTCTTCATAATTGTATAAATGTCAGATCTGAGTTCTCTCCTTTACGAGTCTTCCTCCTTTTCTTTAACAATATATTCAGATCTAAAACCCCCTTTTTGTTTCTTTAACTATACCATGGTCAAATCTGAAATCTCTCTTCTTTACGAATCTTCTCCCTTGAATAACTGAATATCTAAAATACCCTGTTTTGATCTGACTCTCTGTTTCTGAAATCTGATAAATAATCTCTAAAATACTCTGAGTAGATTCTGTTTTAATCGGAGTCTCTGTACTGAATCTGATATATAATTTGATCTGAATTGCTCTCATCTGATCTGATAAGCTATCTCCCCGTTGTATACTCTGTTCCCAATCTCTCGGATCTGAAACGAAGCCTCTGTACAAGACCTGATAAGCTCTGACCCAAAATACTTAACCTGATAACTGAAATTACCCGAATATCAAAATCTGATAAACTCTCTTCAGTTTATACAACCAGATCTGTTGAACTCTCTTCCCGATTAAACACGATTACTAACTGTCCAGATATGATTCTTAAATTAAGTTCTTTATCTTGTTTATGTTATCACCAAAACTTATAAATTTTATCTTAACATGGTTGGGTTGGAGAGGAAGTTGAATCGTGAGGGAGGGGCAACGCACATAGAATCCCGATGGTGAGCAGAGGCGAGACTACGAGGGAGTAGGGTTGTGTTGTGCGCCTTTCTGCGATTGTATAGTAATATTTTTTCATGGTTATATAGGTCCTAAACCATGTAAGGATAAGATGAGTTCATGGGCTGGGAGTTGAGGAAATTTAAGTTAGAAGTCACACGGACACGTAGGGAAGCCAAGGAGAGGCAACACGTAGCGCTAAAAATATAGAGTTCTTGACAGCACGCCGAATGCATCTGAACAGTATGTTTATATCTTGTAAACATGTTTAAGATGTGTAAAATTATATTTTCTAGGCTTGGGTTGATTGTGGTGAGTTTGGGTTTTTCCGATGACTCGTTGAGACCGTTCGGTGTCCGAGTAGCCGTCGAGAAGCCTAGAACGATTCCAATTGATCTTGGCTCAAATTTTCTATATTTTCTAATGCATCGCAAACATTTTATGGGCAAAAAGCTTTTGAAAGTGAAAATAATGAATTTTTATGATGTTAACGGCATGATACGTGATGTTGATGTTTTAAAAGAAAAGGAAGAAAACTATTTGAGGAATGCGAGTTGACTGTGACCAAGACATAGAGGAATATGGTGAATACGGCGCATGAGGTGTTAGAGTAGATGCCCAACTAGCCAACTTGTGGCGTGTGGGTTTTATTGACTCTTGTACAAACGATCTTTATTTATGATATTCGCATTCTTTTATATGGCATTCTTTACTTTCATTATGCGTGTAATGATTTACAATTGTGTTGAGTAAAGACCTAGAATACACTAAAGCGTATGTTAGATGTGATAGTGGGTATGACGGCTATCATGAAACACATCTAATAGTCGCTGTGTATTCTGAACATGTTCCTAGTCGATTGGGCCGTCAAAATGAGGATAAGGCCGCCCGAGTTCGAGACTAGTATCTGCGATGCGAAGTACCATGTTCATTGGTAGGGAACATTGTGATGTT
>KQ997936.1:214761-227402 GCA_001598015.1 Dorcoceras hygrometricum | reverse complement strand
ATAAACCCACACGCCACAAGTTGGCTAGTTGGGCATCTACTCTAACAAGTTCAATAGATCACCAGGTCACTATCTATCTGCATGCTCAGAACATCACAATGTTCCCTACCAATGAAACATGGTACTTCGCATCGCAGATACTAGTCTCGAGCTCGGGCGGCCTTATCCTCATTTTGACGGCCCAATCGACTAGGAACTAATTCAGAATATACAGTGACTATTAGATGTGTTTCATGATAGCCGTCATACCCACTATCACATCTAACATACACTATGGTGCATTCTAGGTCTTTATCCAACACAATTGTTAATATTATATAAACATAATGAAGATAAAGAATGCCATAAACAAATGCGAATATCATATATAAAGACTGTCATATACAAGAGTCTATAAACCCACACGCCACAAGTTGGCTAGTTGGGCATCTACTCTAACAAAAACACCACAACAAAATCCTCAGCTGGGTAAAATCGCCAACCAGTAGTGCTCAGATGCTCATGGACCTTCGAAATCTGCATCGAAGTCAGCATCGTCACTTGAGCCTTTCTAATCAATGCATCAGCAACTACATTCACTTTCCCAGGCTGATATTTGATCTCACAATCAAAATCTTTAAGCAGCTCCATCCACCTACGCTGTCTCATGTTCAAATCTGACTGAGAAAATAGATACTGCAGACTCTTGTGGTTTGAATACACCACAAACTGCTCGCCATACATATAGTGGCGCCAAATTTTCAGGGAAAAAATCACTGCTGCCAACTCCAAATCATGAACTGGGTAACGAGTCTCATGCGGTTTCAATTGACGAGAAGCATAAGCAATGACTCGACCATTCTACATCAACACACAACCCAATCCATTCAAGGAAGCATCTGCACAAACCACAAAACCACCAGAACCACACGGCAGAGCTAACACAGGCGCAGAAGTCTGATTCACTTTGAGCAACAGAAAACTGTTCTCACACTGCTCAGTCCGAACAAACTTCTTATCTTTCTGAGTCAACTGCGTCATCGGCTTAGCTATACTAGAGAATCTCTCTATAAAACACCTATAATATCCAGCCAAACCCAAGAAACTACGAATCTCAGCGACATTCTTGGGACGCTCCCAGTTAATAACTGCCTCAACTTTACTGGGATCCACAGAAATACCTGCAGCTGAAACAACATGACCCAGAAAAACAACTCTATCTAACCAAAATTCGCACTTGGAGAATTTAGCATACAACTGCGAGTCTCGTAGCGTCTGAAGAACCAACTTCAAATGCTCTTTGTGCTACATCGGAGTCTTAGATTACACCAAAATGTCATCGATAAACACAATCATAAACTGATCGATGAACTCTCTAAAGACTCTATTCATCAAGTCCATGAAAACTGTGGGAGCATTCGTCAAATCAAAAGGCATAACTAGAAACTCATAATGTCCATACCTCGTACGAAAAGCAGTCTTCGCAACATCTTGCTCTTGAATGCGCAACTGATGGTACCCCGAACACAGATGGATCTTAGAAAACACAGCCGAACCCTGAAGCCGATCAAATAAATCATCGCTCCTCGGCAAAGGGTACTTATTCTTCACTGTCGCCTTATTCAGTTGTCTAAAGTCGATACACATACTCATCAACCCATCATTCTTCTTTACAAACAAGATAGGCGCTCCCCATGGTGACATGCTCGTTCTAATGAAACCATTCTCCAGCAAATCGCTAATCTGAACCTTAAGCTCCCTCAACTTAGCAGGCGCTAAACGATACGGGACACGCGAGATCAGAGCTGTACCAAGTACCAACTCAATGCTGAAGTCTATCTCCCTCTTCGGAGGAAAACCAGGAATCTCCTCCGGAAACACATCCGAGAAATGGCGAACAACGGGAACGTTGCTAATCTCTACGCGCGAAGAAGAAGACGCATCCAAAGCATAGATCATGAATCCTGCATTCTCCAATGACAACAGACTAAACATCTCCATCGCAGAGACTAAAGAAATCTTTGATCGGGAATCTAGGCCATAGAAATTCCATTTCTCACCAGACTAGGGCCTAAATCGCACAACTCCATGGAAACAATCCACAGTGGCCCTATAGCTAGACAACACGTCCATTCCCACTATACAATCGAAATCCCACATCACTAGCCTGATCAGGTTGGCTAACAACACACTCTCGCCAAACTTAAGAACGCCATTCAACAAAATCTCTTGGGAGAACAGGCTCGCGCTGGCAGGAGTCACAACAAATACAACATCACACAAATACATGGTATGCAAACCATACTCAACCACAAATGCATCAGAAATAAAAGAATGTGATGCTCCTGTATCAAATAACACACGCGCAGGAAAATAAAAACAAAGCAAGTACCTGCGATCACTCCTCCTCCTGGCGTGCCCTCCACTTGCTCCCTTGTCATGGCATTCACTTGGGAAACTGAGGTCCTGAAAACTGAGGCTGGGAAGACTGTCCACACTCTCGCAAAGTGCCCATACTGACCACAGACGTTACACGAACCCTGCAAACCTACACACTGCGCTGTAGGATGATTTCCTCCACACTGACCACAATACTCTACCTTGGAGCTACTGCCACTGCTCGAACTACCCGAGCCAGAAGAACTAGAACCAGACTTCTTCTTAAACTGACGGCCATGAGGTATAAACCTCTGATGTCCAGACTATTGGGCTACCTGCTGCTGGGGTGGCTATGACCGCACTGACTGGGAAGGTTGCACCACCAAAACCATGGGACGGTTACCTTGCACCACCTGCAGCCTAACACGTGACCTACGGTTCTGCAGTCCCTCCTCAATGTCAATACCCCTGTCCACCGCTTCCGCATAGCTAGCCGGTGAACTCGCAGCACCAACATATACAACTCTACATTCAGCCCTTCCATGAACTTGTTCCTCTTTGCTCTCTCTTGGCCAGAAACATGCGGAACATACGCAAGAAGAGAAGAAAACCTCCGGGAATACTCTCCCACGGACAAAGATCCCTGAACCAAGTTATCAAACTCACGCTCCCTGGCGTTCACAAAGGATTCCGGAACATACTCCTAGTGAAAAGCAGTACAAAAGCTGTTACACGAGATCCCTACTTCAGTCTCCTCAAGAGTCCTCGAAGTGCCTCTCCACCAACGCTCCACATTCCTCCTCAACTGAAACGTAGCTAGACTCAGCCTACGCTCATCATCATACCCGACACGATCGAACAACCCAGTAATATGCTGCAACCAGGACTCCGTATCGGAACTAGATTCATCACCACTTGAGGATTCATACGATGAAACCTCGCCATCACAAGTTCCATGTCGTCCACGCGGGCTGCCATCTCATCAACCTCATCATCAACCTGTCTATCGCGTCCACGACGAGGAACACTACGCTGCACTTCCTCGTTCTGACCTTCGGACTCTTCCAGAAACTGCCCTCTACCTCTACCCCTACGTCTAGGCGGCATCTACGAAGGCACTAAGAGGGTAAGATCACACAGCAAGAAATATAACACAGAACAAGTAAATCACATAGTCATGCACATGCAACAAGCAACACTGTGCCTAGACTCAAGTGTGATCAAAATAAATCGAGCTTATCCCAGCTTAAGCTCTGATACCAAAAATGTCAGGCCTCGAGCACAAACACAGAGTTTAACCACGCAAACACATAGCGGAAGCAATCAAATAGTGGCTAAAATTTTTGCTTTGGACTGACTGAAAGATTACATAATTTAAAATACAACAATACTCAAAATATCCCAGTTTAAAATAACTCAGTACAACAGTACAACATTAACAGATACAAGCACTACAGAATGCAACTAGAATACAATAAAGCACAGGGCACTCCCCGGCTACCAGTGCTTATACATATATACTATACGCTAACTGGGACACTCTAACCACCTCCTGGGGCACCTCCAGTTGGGTCAACTCCACGACCAGCTGAGTAACCATGGTAACCTGAAAACACATACACATGCAAACAACACCAGCCCAAGAGGGACATTGGGGGTCAAACCCCCAGTACGGAGAGCAATATAAAACAGAAAATGGAAAGCAACAGATAATATGCAAATTCTATGCATGAGAACAAGGCTACAACCGAAACACAGGGAGCCAAAGAATCTCAAGGAACTGCTCCACGACAGAAACGAATCAACTGAGCAACAGTGGCCACGGAGTGTATGAGTATATGGGACCTACCCACTCGTCTCAGCACACGGCACCAGATGCAAAACATAGCTCAACCCGCTGTTGTCCAACTCATGAGATGTGGGAGCTACCCACTTCGCTCATAGTGGCTAACAGATCCCAGCAGGGAGATGAGGTACGGGAGTTACCCGCTCGGCCTCTAACAGCATCCTGGTACACACAGATCAATACAACAAGGCACAAAGGCACAGATACAACAGATCTGAGCTCAATATGATAATGCGTGTATGCAACAGATAACATGTCCAATACAGAACATATGCAACAAAGCACAGCATACACGGCATCAAGCATAATCACCCATGCTCAACCCAAAGCTGTAAAACAAGCTCACATCCGTACCTCAAGATCTTCTGTGCTATAATTACTACAACGGGATCCCGAGCAACACAGATCTCACACCTGCTAAGCCAAATACAGATACTAACTCAGGGACAGTAACACAGAAACCACTAACTGGGAGCTACGAGCTCAACCCAAGTCTGTCCTACCCTTCTAACACAACAGAAGGCTCTAAACAAAGCACAAGGTAGGATCTTTAACACTTACCCAACGAGCTACCTCAACGGCAAACGAAATCCGGCGCTTATGCTAACAGACTAGAGAAGGGAGATGTCTTCGCACACCTCACCAGCTTCAAGCAAGCTTCCAAGAGCAGTACTAGTCGAAACATCCTAGCAAGAGGAGTCCAGCGCTATCACTCTTACTTCAATCGGAGCTATCTATCGTCGGCAATCGGGGAAGATAAGGTTTGATGAACAGTACTAGGGTATCGCGACAGAGTTTGCTATCGGGAAATATTCTAAGTGTCGGGAAGCAATAATGGACGAAGGCAAAGTCCTCACTTAAATACTCAAATCTGCTCATGTTTGCTGAACAGATCCCACCAACAACTTAAGGTACAAATCTGATTCCCCACTCAGATCTGAATTTCGCAACAGATCTCTCTACAGCAAATAGGTCTCGACTTACTCAAACGACGTCGCACCGCATCTACTGTCGCATCTAGACACGTCACCCTCTACTCAAAGCTGAAATGCTAACCAGCGTCACAACACTCAGATCTCATCGAAATCCGAAGGCCAACACCTCAAATCTGAATCTCGCTCGCTAAACCAAAACACTGTCGTTCCAACTAATCCAAACGACGTAATTTAGCTACTCGCTACAGAAGCACGCTAGCGTACTCACCTCTGCTTAGCGACAACAGATCTCATCACCAAAGCCGAGCGCGATCACCAGCGGTGGCCAACGCTCATATCTGATCAATTCCCACGAGATACTGTTTCAAGGACTGATATGAACCCGATAACAAAACCAAGCGTACCAACTCAAAGCTGATTCATCCTAGATCTTTCCAAGCCAAATCTGGTCTATGATAAACCCGATTAATTAACTCAATTAATCTTGCAAGCTTTCGGGTCTCACAGAGGGACCTCGAGTTCACGGTAGGCAACCATGTGTTTGTCAGGATTGCGCTAATAAAGGGAATTATGAGGTTCTGGAAGAAGGGTAAGATGAGGCTCAATATGCTATGCGTGAATTCCAAGCAGAATCATGCTCACAACAATAAATATTATTCACACATAAGCAATTAAGCATACAAACCATCATCGTAAACCAACCAGATCACACAGAATCACCTAACACATAATTCATAGCAGCTCACACACGAAGGAAATATTCTCAGGCTGATATTAAAGCTGCTAACATAAGCTCAATTTGTACCTTAACTCCACACAGCCACTACCTTAGCAGATCTCATGAGAACCAAGCACCAGCAGCTCACGCACGGCTACTAGCCCTTCTAGCACACGACGAAACTCAACAAAAGCTGCCTGAAATCTCAAATACAAGCGTTCAAAAGAAAACAAGAGAAACTATCGGCCGGAAATTGCGAAATACACAAACGATTCACTCACGTTGCATATCTTCGAACAGCCGACTCAAGTCTACAAAATGGTACCCAAAATAAAGGTCTTGGGAAGACTAACTCAGCGCCACCATCCTTGCTCCAAACGGCGGCGTAAACAGACGTCAATCTAGAAATTCGTGTTCGGATGAACAGTAAGGGTTTGAAGAACAAATATAAGTCAAGAGCTCTCTGGGAAGAAGATAGAAAATATCGGGTCTCAAAATCGTCTAAGTGTTGATCGACACTTATATATATCTCCCAGTCAACACTACAGTAGAATTCAACTCAGCTCAGAGCTTAACACTACACCAGATCTGACTAGCGCTACACTATGCCTGCTCCCTACCACCAAACGACGTCGCACCGGAGTACAACTCTCATCAAATCTGATGCTCGCTAAACGACATCGAATCGCTTACTCTCAACCCGCATCTATCCGGTTAACCCAAAACGACATCGTTTCATCTCCCGCTCAGGGCAACCCGCTCATTCACATGAGTGTCAGATCTGGACACCCATCTCTTACTCAAATCTGAAAACAACAAACCGGTCTACTCAAACCGTGAACCAAAATCCTCACAGCGCCTCTAATTCACTCGCGCGGGGTATTATCCAAATCTGAACTCCAGCTGCTCCCGATACACCAAATCTGCCCAGCGCTTACTCTCTCCCTTCACTCAACGATACACACCCGATTCACTTCTAAGTCAAATACGAAGCTCCTTAACAGCTTACTCAGCACGAGATACCTCTCGGGACTAAATCGCGATTCATATATGACTAATTCGTTAATTACTAAATAATGATTCCATTCCTCACATTCTCCCCAACATAAGAGATTTCGTCCTAGAAATCAAATAACGACAGATCAAAACTCAAGGAAAACCAGAGAATCCCCAGTACTGAGATACAACATTCCAAAAATCTTAACAGCTGAACAATCACTAGCTAAAATATACCAACTCAACTCAGCACAAATTAGCGAGTTAGAAGATTACCTGGATCAGTTCTGCGTATGCTCAAACAGATGAGGCCACTCCTGTCTCATCTTTTATTCAACTTCCCAGGTAGCTTCCGCTCGTCCACAACATAAGAGATTTCGTCCTAGAAATCAAATAACGACAGATCAAAACTCAAGGAAAACCAGAGAATCCCCAGTACTGAGATACAACATTCCAAAAATCTTAACAGCTGAACAATCACTAGCTAAAATATACCAACTCAACTCAGCACAAATTAGCGAGTTAGAAGATTACCTGGATCAGTTCTGCGTATGCTCAAACAGATGAGGCCACTCCTGTCTCATCTTTTATTCAACTTCCCAGGTAGCTTCCGCTCGTCCATGCTTGCTCCATTTGGACCATCACCAACGGAATAGTCTTGTTTCTCAGTTGCTTCTCCTTCCTATACAGAATCTGCACTGGATATTCAACATAGCTCAGGGTTTGATCCAGCTCAACTTTCGTCAGTCCTCAGTACATGAGAAGGATCGGGCTCATACTTTCTCAACATAGACACATGAAACACATCATGTATCACTGCTAATTCAGCAGGCAACTGCAATCGATAAGCCAAGGATCCAATACTCTGAACAATCTTGAATGGGCCAACGAATCCAGGAGCTAACTTGCCCTTAACCCTGAATCTCATCACGCACTTGAAAGGAGAAACTTTCAGAAATACTCGATCGTCAACCTGAAAACTCCAAAGGCCTGCACCTTTTATTAGCACAGCTAGCTTGAAGAGCTTGTGCAGCCTTCATTCTACTCCGAGTCAGCTCAACCTGATCCTTCATATGCTGCACAAACTCAGGGGTAGATAGTTGCCTCTCACCAACTTCTTTCCAACAAATTGGCAATATACACTTACGATCGTACAAAGCCTCAAATGGCCAATAGGCACTTGGTAGCTATTTTTATACGAAAATTTTACCAGGGATAAAGAATCCTGCCAGCTATCACTGAAATCCATCACAGTTGCTCGTAGTATACCCTCCAAAATCAGAATAGTTCTCTCAGATTGGCCATATGTCTATGGATGATAAGCTATACTCACAGCCAATCTCGAACCCAACGCTGCTTGCAAGCTCTTCCAAAATCGGGAAGTAAACCGTGGATCTCTATCAGACACTGTGAGACCTGGAAATGTAATTAAGATAAATCGTTGGATTTGTAGTTTTTTTGAGATTTCTGGTGGTTCAGATCTCTGTTTGCAAGTTTGGTTTGCATCTTCGGGTCAGAATTTCCAATTAGAACGATTCTGGAGTTTTTCGTATTTTTGAATTTTGTGGTGAGATCTGTCGGCATACTTGATAACGTAAGGTTTTCTGTTTCACATTGAGGTTGCTGACGTAAGCTTTTACGGTTGAAGAATTAGTTAAGTTCTTGGTGAAGTCTGCCAGCAGCAACGCTTACGTGGAAACCAGACCTCAACGCGGGTCAAAGCTACTGTAGCTTGCAACTGGTGGTGCGTTACTGTAGCTTGCGTCTGGTATTGCGCGAGAGTCTGCGACCGGATATGATGACGTATTCCCTGCGACGTCGTTTGAGTTAGTCGAAACGCAACGTTTTGAGTGTTGCGTCTTGTAACACCCCAGATTTAACGATTGTCCCCACTGTACCAACACTGATCTTTTCAGCGTGTTTTGTCCTCACTCGCACACACCCTGAGAAACTTCCCAGAGGGTCATCCATCCCAAAATTGTCCCAAGTCAAGCACGCTTAACTTTGAAGTTCCTAAGTGATGAGCTCCCAAAAAGAAGATGCACCTTGTTGGTATGAGTAGTACCAATTAAATCTGATAAACCTTCCTCAATTAGCCTCAATTACATCTATAACTTTCCAGTCTCGTAATCCCTCTCATTCCGGTGTGGGATCGGTTCATTCATATGCCCCGTCGCCTCTAGAAGCCTGTCAGGAGCCACTCATTATCCGTGCAACCTCTGGCACCGGCGATCACTCCCCGCCCTCTTTTGAGCCCCGGACCTCACATGCGCCTAGGAATTCTCCTAGCTAGAATTCACATGCCTTAATATTATTTTCTCTTATTATAATAATTAATCATGTTTTTTTTAAGTAATTAAATTATTTTATAAGGACAATTATTTTAGAATTTTAAGTTCAGGTGTTGCGAAGCCGGAACGGAGATGACTGGGAACACCGAGGTAAAACTGATTTCGTTTTTATAAAAATTATTTTTAGGACAATCCCTAAGCTTGAGAGCAATGTTTATTATTAGTGAAAATTTTTATAAAACCTTTAAATTTAACTTTTCATATTCTATTTAAAAAAAAAAAAGAGTTTAAATATATAAGCTTGTGATCATGACTTTAAAGCCAAATCATCACAAAAGTTTAAACACTTGATTTTCCTAAAGTAACTAAGTAGTGTCGGTCACCATAAGACACAACACCACTCACAACCACTTGACTCCCTCAATAAAAGCAACTTATACTTTTCTTTAAACAATCACAATACACTATCATGAATTTCTAGCTCCTTTACGTATCAACTTTTATTTTTATTGGTCAATCAAGTCTAACACCATTCTTTCCCATCAATTTCATGAATTGTCATTGGAAAGAGATATAGGAAGAAGGAGACAACACAACTAACTTATTAAATCAAAGCACATGTATTGTTTTCTTAATTAACTAAAGTTGGTCCACACACTATATTTTGTGGAAATGAAAACCGTGAACTCCATTCTCTGATTTCACATGCAGTCATCCCTCTCTTTTTTGTTTTCCAATTAGCATCATTTCTGTTTTAATATCATTTAATTTCCGATGGTCGTGAGTTCTTCGGAGTAAAGCAAAGGTGTTTTCCCGGCGTCCTCCTCCACGTAGCTTCAAAACTTTAACCGTGAGTTATTCACGAGCGAGGCAAGTTTAAATCTTCGTTTGATGCCACGATCAGACCATATATGTGTGCTTTTAAATCTGTTATGCATGGAAATTTATTCTGAAAACAATACGTTTCAGTAGGTTGGTTTCTATCATGTAGTACGTTACGCGTTTTTTTCCCTACCGGCTGTATGTTTTTGAAAATTACTGCTATGTGTGATGATCTGAGCTGAGGGATGCCATTAGAGGATGTTTAAATGAATGTTAGGTTGAGGTTTGAAGGTTTGGAAAATTAATTTAGAGGGCTGGACAAGCAGAATAGGGGCTGGACATTTCTGAGTGCATAATCTGTGTGGTAGCGCAAAATGCGTCGGTCATGATCAGGTCTGGGCAGAATGGTTCCTGTTCGAGGAAGGGCCAAGGTTGAAGGTTAGGGAGTGTCTAGAGAGTCACCTGGTATTGGTCAAGAGCTGGCCTAAGAGGGGTTTAAGTGCTGGCCGAAAGGAACAATGCGCGAGTGTAGGAAGGAGCGTGCAGAATTGTGTGGTATGAGGGCTTCAGCCTTCGTGCTATTTTTTCATGGGATCGACCAGTTCCTTGGATGGGGTCTAAGGCACGGTTATAGGGTCTTATGGACTTGGTATAGGGTTGGTAGAGTTGGGGTTAAGGCTGGTTCAAGGGAAAAGCCGAATAGGTGCAGCTTGATCGAGTGACGAGAGCTTATGGTTGGGTTGGTCAAATTCTTGGTGTTGTGGTTGTGTGTTTCCCCTTCCAGCACACTTAGACATGCTTTAGAGGTCCTTAAGATGTTTATGAGGGGTAGTAAGTCGAGTCTTAAGGGCTGGATTTTGAGGATAAATAAGTTAGAAGCCGATTGTGTCCGTCCGGAATGCATAGGAGGCAGCACCTAGTGACGATTGTTTAGAGGCTATAGCAGCACCTCCAAGGCTCCCCAACAGTAATTTTATGACTTGTAAACATGGTTAAGATGTATAAAATTATATTTCCTAGGCTCGGGTTGATTGTGGAGAGTTTTGGGATTGTCCGGTGACTCGTCGAGACCTATGGGTGTCCGAGTATCCCGTCGAGAAGCTTAGGACGATCCGATCGATCTTGGATAAAACCTTATTTATTTTCAAATGCATCGCATGCATGTTTACGGGCAGCAAGATTTTTTTAAAAATGAAATGATGAGTTTTATGATGATTTATGGCATGATATTTGACGTTTGATGTTTTAAATGAAAAGAAGAAAAAACGTTTTGAGAAATGTGAGTTGTTGTGATCAAGACGTAGAGGAATATGGTGACTACGGCGCATGAGGTCCGTAGAGCCATATTGGAGGGGGATAGTGACTACGGAGCATGAGGTCCGTAGAACTATTCCAGCCTAGTACTATGGTTTATAGCTTGATCAAGCGAACAGAGGGGTCGCAGCAATGAACAAACTTCACTTAAATGTTTGAGGATAAATGTTATTCATGCCTTGATGTGTAATGGATGTTTTGAAGTTAAAGCTTTATTTAAATGCACTTTATTGTTGAGATTGAAGTAAATGTTAATGTTTAAAGTTTATTTAAGTTGAAGTTGAGGTTTAAAGCATATATTAAATATTTCTACTTTTGATGCATGTGCTTGTATATGTAGTATTTGTTATCAATGTTTAAACTTGTTGAGTCTTTAGACTCACTAGATCTGATCGTGTGCAGGAGAGGATGAGGTGGATGTTTGAGGCTTCGACGATTGAGCATGCTGGGACCTTAGCAGCGCACACCCGAGACCTTTAGTTTCCGCATTTATGTTTTCGAAAGATGTTGTTAAGTATTAAAAGATTGTCTTTTTAAATCGACGAGGAACACTTGCAAGTGGGATGTTGAGACTTTTATTTATTATGACGAATTTTATGACTACGATTTCACTATTTAAAATATTATAGTATGTGCCCTTTGAGGATGTTTTAAAAAAAAATAATAATAAAAGTTTGGTTCGAATTTTTAAAGGATTTCATTAGAGGAGTATGGGTCTTTTCAGTTGGTATCAGAGCCGACCTCTCTTAGTACGGTGTGGTTCGGGAACGAACCAAGCGGAAGCAGGTGGGCATGTGAGGTCCGGGGCTCAAAAGAGGGCGGGGAGTGATCGCCGGTGCCAGAGGTTGCACGGACAATGAGCGGCTCCTGACAGGCTTCTAGAGGGAAGCGGCACATGAATGAACCGATCCCACATCGGAATGAGAGGGATTACGAGACTGGAAAGTTATAGATGTAATTGAGGTTAGTTGAGTAAGGCTTATCAGATTTAATTGGTACTACTCATACCAACAAGGTGCATCTTCTTTTCGGGAGCTCATCACTTAAGAACTCCAAAGTTAAGCGTGCTTTACTTGGGACAATTTTGGGATGGGTGACCCTCTGGGAAGTTTTTCAGGGTGCGTGGGAGTGAGGACAAAACACGCTGAAAAGATCAGTGTTGGTATAGTTGGGACAGTCGTTAGATCTGGGGTGTTACAGATGGTATCAGAGCGGACCTCTCTTAGTACGGTCTGGTTCGAGGACGAACCAAGCGGAAGCTGGTGGGCATGTGAGGTCCGGGGCTCAAAGAGGGCGGGGAGTGATCGCCGGTGCCAAGAGGTTTCAAGGACAATGAGCGGCTCCTGACAGGCTTCTAGAGG